>CAKKNV010000066.1:0-53477 GCA_918843875.1 Diadumene lineata
GATGTTGCATTAAAGTGGAACTTTTGATTTCTTCATTAGTAGATCACTCTTGTGGAACTAAGTTTTACAAAAACAGCTGTGATTATGCAAATCCGCGAAAAAAGTAGCAAAAAAACGCAAAAAATGCATTTTTTGAAAAAAAAAGTTTGCATAAATTTGCATTAAAGTAGAACTTTTGATTTCTTCATTAGTAGATCACTCTTGTGGAACTAATTTTTACAAAAACAGCTGTGATTATGCAAATCTGCGAAAAAAGTAGCAAAAAAAACGCAAAAAATGCATTTTTTGAAAAAAAAATTTGCATAAATTTGCATTAAAGTGGAACTTTTGATTTCTTCATTAGTAGATCACTCTTGTGGAACTAATTTTTACAAAAACAGCTGTGATTATGCAAATCCGCGAAAAAAGTAGCAAAAAAAAACGCAAAAAATGCATTTTTTGAAAAAAAAATTTGCATAAATTTGCATTAAAGTGGAACTTTTGATTTCTTCATTAGTAGATCACTCTTGTGGAACTAATTTTTACAAAAACAGCTGTGATTATGCAAATCCGCGAAAAAAGTAGCAAAAAAAACGCAAAAAATGCATTTTTTGAAAAAAAAATTTGCATAAATTTGCATTAAAGTGGAACTTTTGATTTCTTCATTAGTAGATCACTCTTGTGGAACTAAGTTTTACAAAAACAGCTGTGATTATGCAAATCCGCGAAAAAAGTAGCAAAAAAAACGCAAAAAATGCATTTTTTGAAAAAAAAATTGCATAAATTTGCATTAAAGTGGAACTTTTGATTTCTTCATTAGTAGATCACTCTTGTGGAACTAAGTTTTACAAAAACAGCTGTGATTATGCAAATCCGCGAAAAAAGTAGCAAAAAAACGCAAAAAATGCATTTTTTGAAAAAAAAAGTTTGCATAAATTTGCATTAAAGTCGAACTTTTGATTTCTTCATTAGTAGATCACTCTTGTGGAACTAATTTTTACAAAAACAGCTGTGATTATGCAAATCCGCGAAAAAAGTAGCAAAAAAACGCAAAAAATGCATTTTTTGAAAAAAAATTGGCATAAATTTGCATTAAAGTGGAACTTTTGATTTCTTCATTAGTAGATCACTCTTGTGGAACTAATTTTTACAAAAACAGCTGTGATTATGCAAATCCGCGAAAAAAGTAGCAAAAAAACGCAAAAAATGCATTTTTTGAAAAAAAAATTTGCATAAATTTGCATTAAAGTGGACCTTTGATTTCTTCATTAGTAGATCACTCTTGTGGAACTAATTTTTACAAAAACAGCTGTGATTATGCAAATCTGCGAAAAAAGTAGCAAAAAAAAACGCAAAAAATGCATTTTTTGAAAAAAAAATTTGCATAAATTTGCATTAAAGTGGAACTTTTGATTTCTTCATTAGTAGATCACTCTTGTGGAACTAATTTTTACAAAAACAGCTGTGATTATGCAAATCCGCGAAAAAAGTAGCAAAAAAAACTCAAAAAATGCATTTTTGAAAAAAAAATTTGCATAAATTTGCATTAAAGTGGAACTTTTGATTTCTTCATTAGTACATCACTCTTGTGGAACTAATTTTTACAAAAACAGCTGTGATTATGCAAATCCGCGAAAAAAGTAGCAAAAAAAAACGCAAAAAATGCATTTTTTGAAAAAAAAATTGCATAAATTTGCATTAAAGTGAAACTTTTGATTTCTTCATTAGTAGATCACTCTTGTGGAACTAATTTTTACAAAAACAGCTGTGATTATGCAAATCCGCGAAAAAAGTAGCAAAAAAAACGCAAAAAATGCATTTTTTGAAAAAAAAGTTTGCATAAATTTGCATTAAAGTAGAACTTTTGATTTCTTCATTAGTAGATCACTCTTGTGGAACTAATTTTTACAAAAACAGCTGTGATTATGCAAATCCGCGAAAAAAGTAGCAAAAAAAACGCAAAAAATGTATTTTTTGAAAAAAAAATTTGCATAAATTTGCATTAAAGTGGAACTTTTGATTTCTTCATTAGTAGATCACTCTTGTGGAACTAATTTTTACAAAAACAGCTGTGATTATGCAAATCCGCGAAAAAAGTAGCAAAAAAACGCAAAAAATGCATTTTTTGAAAAACAAGTTTACATAAATTTGCATTAAAGTAGAACTTTTGATTTCTTCATTAGTAGATCACTCTTGTGGAACTAATTTTTACAAAAACAGCTGTGATTATGCAAATCCGCGAAAAAAGTAGCAAAAAAACGCAAAAAATGCATTTTTTGAAAAAAAAATTTGCATAAATTTGCATTAAAGTGGACTTTTGATTTCTTCATTAGTAGATCACTCTTGTGGAACTAATTTTTACAAAAACAGCTGTGATTATGCAAATCCGCGAAAAAAGTAGCAAAAAAACGCAAAAAATGCATTTTTTGAAAAAAAAATTTGCATAAATTTGCATTAAAGTGGAACTTTTGATTTCTTCATTAGTAGATCACTCTTGTGGAACTAATTTTTACAAAAACAGCTGTGATTATGCAAATCTGCGAAAAAAGTAGCAAAAAAACGCAAAAAATGCATTTTTTGAAAAAAAAATTTGCATAAATTTGCATTAAAGTGGAACTTTTGATTTCTTCATTAGTAGATCACTCTTGTGGAACTAATTTTTACAAAAACAGCTGTGATTATGCAAATCCGCGAAAAAAGTAGCAAAAAAAACTCAAAAAATGCATTTTTTGAAAAAAAAATTTGCATAAATTTGCATTAAAGTGGAACTTTTGATTTCTTCATTAGTACATCACTCTTGTGGAACTAATTTTTACAAAAACAGCTGTGATTATGCAAATCCGCGAAAAAAGTAGCAAAAAAAACGCAAAAAATGCATTTTTTGAAAAAAAAATTGCATAAATTTGCATTAAAGTGAAACTTTTGATTTCTTCATTAGTAGATCACTCTTGTGGAACTAATTTTTACAAAAACAGCTGTGATTATGCAAATCCGCGAAAAAAGTAGCAAAAAAACGCAAAAAATGCATTTTTTGAAAAAAAAGTTTGCATAAATTTGCATTAAAGTAGAACTTTTGATTTCTTCATTAGTAGATCACTCTTGTGGAACTAATTTTTACAAAAACAGCTGTGATTATGCAAATCCGCGAAAAAAGTAGCAAAAAAACGCAAAAAATGTATTTTTTTAAAAAAAAATTTGCATAAATTTGCATTAAAGTGGAACTTTTGATTTCTTCATTAGTAGATCACTCTTGTGGAACTAAGTTTTACAAAAACAGCTGTGATTATGCAAATCCGCGAAAAAAGTAGCAAAAAAACGCAAAAAATGCATTTTTTGAAAAAAAAGTTTGCATAAATTTGCATTAAAGTAGAACTTTTGATTTCTTCATTAGTAGATCACTCTTGTGGAACTAATTTTAACAAAAACAGCTGTGATTATGCAAATCTGCGAAAAAAGTAGCAAAAAAACGCAAAAAATGCATTTTTTGAAAAAAAAATTTGCATAAATTTGCATTAAAGTGGACTTTTGATTTCTTCATTAGTAGATCACTCTTGTGGAACTAATTTTTACAAAAACAGCTGTGATTATGCAAATCCGCGAAAAAAGTAGCAAAAAAAACGCAAAAAATGCATTTTTTGAAAAAAAAATTTGCATAAATTTGCATTAAAGTGGAACTTTTGATTTCTTCATTAGTAGATCACTCTTGTGGAACTAATTTTTACAAAAACAGCTGTGATTATGCAAATCCGCGAAAAAAGTAGCAAAAAAAAACGCAAAAAATGCATTTTTTGAAAAAAAAATTTGCATAAATTTGCATTAAAGTGGAACTTTTGATTTCTTCATTAGTAGATCACTCTTGTGGAACTAAGTTTTACAAAAACAGCTGTGATTATGCAAATCCGCGAAAAAAGTAGCAAAAAAAAACGCAAAAAATGCATTTTTTGAAAAAAAAATTTGCATAAATTTGCATTAAAGTGGAACTTTTGATTTCTTCATTAGTAGATCACTCTTGTGGAACTAAGTTTTACAAAAACAGCTGTGATTATGCAAATCCGCGAAAAAAAGTAGCAAAAAAACGCAAAAAATGCATTTTTTGAAAAAAAAATTGCATAAATTTGCATTAAAGTGGAACTTTTGATTTATTCATTAGTAGATCACTCTTGTGGAACTAATTTTTACAAAAACAGCTGTGATTATGCAAATCCGCGAAAAAAGTAGCAAAAAAACGCAAAAAATGCATTTTTTGAAAAAAAAGTTTGCATAAATTTGCATTAAAGTCGAACTTTTGATTTCTTCATTAGTAGATCACTCTTGTGGAACTAATTTTTACAAAAACAGCTGTGATTATGCAAATCCGCGAAAAAAGTAGCAAAAAAACGCAAAAAATGCATTTTTTGAAAAAAATTGGCATAAATGTGCATTAAAGTGGACTTTTGATTTCTTCATTAGTAGATCACTCTTGTGGAACTAATTTTTACAAAAACAGCTGTGATTATGCAAATCCGCGAAAAAAGTAGCAAAAAAAACGCAAAAAATGCATTTTTTGAAAAAAAAAATTTGCATAAATTTGCATTAAAGTGGAACCTTTGAATTCTTCATTAGTAGATCACTCTTGTGGAACTAATTTTTACAAAAACAGCTGTGATTATGCAAATCTGCGAAAAAAGTAGCAAAAAAAACGCAAAAAATGCATTTTTTGAAAAAAAAATTTGCATAAATTTGCATTAAAGTGGACTTTTGATTTCTTCATTAGTAGATCACTCTTGTGGAACTAATTTTTACAAAAACAGCTGTGATTATGCAAATCCGCGAAAAAAGTAGCAAAAAAACGCAAAAAATGCATTTTTTGAAAAAAAAATTTGCATAAATTTGCATTAAAGTGGAACTTTTGATTTCTTCATTAGTAGATCACTCTTGTGGAACTAATTTTTACAAAAACAGCTGTGATTATGCAAATCCGCGAAAAAAGTAGCAAAAAAAAAACGCAAAAAATGCATTTTTTGAAAAAAAAATTTGCATAAATTTGCATTAAAGTGGAACTTTTGATTTCTTCATTAGTAGATCACTCTTGTGGAACTAAGTTTTACAAAAACAGCTGTGATTATGCAAATCCGCGAAAAAAGTAGCAAAAAAAAACGCAAAAAATGCATTTTTTGAAAAAAAAATTTGCATAAATTTGCATTAAAGTGGAACTTTTGATTTCTTCATTAGTAGATCACTCTTGTGGAACTAAGTTTTACAAAAACAGCTGTGATTATGCAAATCCGCGAAAAAAAGTAGCAAAAAAAACGCAAAAAATGCATTTTTTGAAAAAAAAATTGCATAAATTTGCATTAAAGTGGAACTTTTGATTTATTCATTAGTAGATCACTCTTGTGGAACTAATTTTTACAAAAACAGCTGTGATTATGCAAATCCGCGAAAAAAGTAGCAAAAAAAACGCAAAAAATGCATTTTTTGAAAAAAAAGTTTGCATAAATTTGCATTAAAGTCGAACTTTTGATTTCTTCATTAGTAGATCACTCTTGTGGAACTAATTTTTACAAAAACAGCTGTGATTATGCAAATCCGCGAAAAAAGTAGCAAAAAAAAACGCAAAAAATGCATTTTTTGAAAAAAAATTGGCATAAATTTGCATTAAAGTGGACTTTTGATTTCTTCATTAGTAGATCACTCTTGTGGAACTAATTTTTACAAAAACAGCTGTGATTATGCAAATCCGCGAAAAAAGTAGCAAAAAAAACGCAAAAAATGCATTTTTTGAAAAAAAAAAATTTGCATAAATTTGCATTAAAGTGGAACCTTTGAATTCTTCATTAGTAGATCACTCTTGTGGAACTAATTTTTACAAAAACAGCTGTGATTATGCAAATCCACGAAAAAAGTAGCAAAAAAACGCAAAAAATGCATTTTTTGAAAAAAAAGTTTGCATAAATTTGCATTAAAGCGGAACTTTTGATTTCTTCATTAGTAGATCACTCTTGTGGAACTAATTTTTACAAAAACAGCTGTGATTATGCAAATCCGCGAGAAAAGTAGCAAAAAAACGCAAAAAATGCATTTTTTGAAAAAAAATTTGCATAAATTTGCATTAAAGTGGAACTTTTGATTTCTTCATTAGTAGATCACTCTTGTGGAACTAATTTTTACAAAAACAGCTGTGATTATGCAAATCCGCGAAAAAAGTAGCAAAAAAAACGCAAAAAATGCATTTTTTGAAAAAAAAGTTTGCATAAATTTGCATTAAAGTAGAACTTTTGATTTCTTCATTAGTAGATCACTCTTGTGGAACTAATTTTTACAAAAACAGCTGTGATTATGCAAATCCGCGAAAAAAGTAGCAAAAAAACGCAAAAAATGTATTTTTTGAAAAAAAAATTTGCATAAATTTGCATTAAAGTGGAACTTTTGATTTCTTCATTAGTAGATCACTCTTGTGGAACTAAGTTTTACAAAAACAGCTGTGATTATGCAAATCCGCGAAAAAAGTAGCAAAA
Organism: Diadumene lineata; assembly: GCA_918843875.1. Lineage (NCBI taxonomy): Eukaryota > Metazoa > Cnidaria > Anthozoa > Actiniaria > Diadumenidae > Diadumene > Diadumene lineata. The sequence goes on from CAKKNV010000066.1 coordinate 6,477, forward strand.
AAACGCAAAAAATGCATTTTTTGAAAAACAAGTTTGCATAAATTTGCATTAAAGTAGAACTTTTGATTTCTTCATTAGTAGATCACTCTTGTGGAACTAATTTTTACAAAAACAGCTGTGATTATGCAAATCTGCGAAAAAAGTAGCAAAAAAACGCAAAAAATGCATTTTTTGAAAAAAAAATTTGCATAAATTTGCATTAAAGTGGACTTTTGATTTCTTCATTAGTAGATCACTCTTGTGGAACTAATTTTTACAAAAACAGCTGTGATTATGCAAATCCGCGAAAAAAGTAGCAAAAAAAACGCAAAAAATGCATTTTTTGAAAAAAAATTTGCATAAATTTGCATTAAAGTGGAACTTTTGATTTCTTCATTAGTAGATCACTCTTGTGGAACTAATTTTTACAAAAACAGCTGTGATTATGCAAATCCGCGAAAAAAGTAGCAAAAAAAAACGCAAAAAATGCATTTTTTGAAAAAAAAATTTGCATAAATTTGCATTAAAGTGGAACTTTTGATTTCTTCATTAGTAGATCACTCTTGTGGAACTAAGTTTTACAAAAACAGCTGTGATTATGCAAATCCGCGAAAAAAGTAGCAAAAAAAAACGCAAAAAATGCATTTTTTGAAAAAAAAATTTGCATAAATTTGCATTAAAGTGGAACTTTTGATTTCTTCATTAGTAGATCACTCTTGTGGAACTAATTTTTACAAAAACAGCTGTGATTATGCAAATCCGCGAAAAAAAGTAGCAAAAAAACGCAAAAAAATGCATTTTTTGAAAAAAAAATTGCATAAATTTGCATTAAAGTGGAACTTTTGATTTATTCATTAGTAGATCACTCTTGTGGAACTAATTTTTACAAAAACAGCTGTGATTATGCAAATCCGCGAAAAAAGTAGCAAAAAAACGCAAAAAATGCATTTTTTGAAAAAAAAGTTTGCATAAATTTGCATTAAAGTCGAACTTTTGATTTCTTCATTAGTAGATCACTCTTGTGGAACTAATTTTTACAAAAACAGCTGTGATTATGCAAATCCGCGAAAAAAGTAGCAAAAAAACGCAAAAAATGCATTTTTTGAAAAAAAAATTTGCATAAATTTGCATTAAAGTGGACTTTTGATTTCTTCATTAGTAGATCACTCTTGTGGAACTAATTTTTACAAAAACAGCTGTGATTATGCAAATCCGCGAAAAAAGTAGCAAAAAAAACGCAAAAAATGCATTTTTTGAAAAAAAAAATTTGCATAAATTTGCATTAAAGTGGAACCTTTGAATTCTTCATTAGTAGATCACTCTTGTGGAACTAATTTTTACAAAAACAGCTGTGATTATGCAAATCCACGAAAAAAGTAGCAAAAAAACGCAAAAAATGCATTTTTTGAAAAAAAAGTTTGCATAAATTTGCATTAAAGCGGAACTTTTGATTTCTTCATTAGTAGATCACTCTTGTGGAACTAATTTTTACAAAAACAGCTGTGATTATGCAAATCCGCGAGAAAAGTAGCAAAAAAACGCAAAAAATGCATTTTTTGAAAAAAAATTTGCATAAATTTGCATTAAAGTGGAACTTTTGATTTCTTCATTAGTACATCACTCTTGTGGAACTAATTTTTACAAAAACAGCTGTGATTATGCAAATCTGCGAAAAAAGTAGCAAAAAAACGCAAAAAATGCATTTTTTGAAAAAAAAAATTTGCATAAATTTGCATTAAAGTGGAACTTTTGATTTCTTCATTAGTAGATTACTCTTGTGGAACTAATTTTTACAAAAACAGCTGTGATTATGCAAATCCGCGAAAAAAGTAGCAAAAAAACGCAAAAAATGCATTTTTTGAAAAAAAAATTGCATAAATTTGCATTAAAGTGAAACTTTTGATTTCTTCATTAGTAGATCACTCTTGTGGAACTAATTTTTACAAAAACAGCTGTGATTATGCAAATCCGCGAAAAAAAAGTAGCAAAAAAACGCAAAAAATGCATTTTTGAAAAAAAAATTTGCATAAATTTGCATTAAAGTGGACTTTTGATTTCTTCATTAGTAGATCACTCTTGTGGAACTAATTTTTACAAAAACAGCTGTGATTATGCAAATCCGCGAAAAAAGTAGCAAAAAAACGCAAAAAATGCATTTTTTGAAAAAAAAAATTTGCATAAATTTGCATTAAAGTGGAACCTTTGAATTCTTCATTAGTAGATCACTCTTGTGGAACTAATTTTTACAAAAACAGCTGTGATTATGCAAATCCACGAAAAAAGTAGCAAAAAAACGCAAAAAATGCATTTTTTGAAAAAAAAGTTTGCATAAATTTGCATTAAAGCGGAACTTTTGATTTCTTCATTAGTAGATCACTCTTGTGGAACTAATTTTTACAAAAACAGCTGTGATTATGCAAATCCGCGAGAAAAGTAGCAAAAAAACGCAAAAAATGCATTTTTTGAAAAAAATTTGCATAAATTTGCATTAAAGTGGAACTTTTGATTTCTTCATTAGTACATCACTCTTGTGGAACTAATTTTTACAAAAACAGCTGTGATTATGCAAATCCGCGAAAAAAGTAGCAAAAAAACGCAAAAAATGCATTTTTTGAAAAAAAAAATTTGCATAAATTTGCATTAAAGTGGAACTTTTGATTTCTTCATTAGTAGATCACTCTTGTGGAACTAATTTTTACAAAAACAGCTGTGATTATGCAAATCCGCGAAAAAAGTAGCAAGAAAACGCAAAAAATGCATTTTTTGAAAAAAAAATTGCATAAATTTGCATTAAAGTGAAACTTTTGATTTCTTCATTAGTAGATCACTCTTGTGGAACTAATTTTTACAAAAACAGCTGTGATTATGCAAATCCGCGAAAAAAGTAGCAAAAAAACGAAAAATTTGCATAAATTTGCATTAAAGTGGACTTTTGATTTATTCATTAGTAGATCACTCTTGTGGAACTAAGTTTTACAAAAACAGCTGTGATTATGCAAATCCGCGAAAAAAGTAGCAAAAAAACGCAAAAAATGCATTTTTTGAAAAAAAAATTTGCATAAATTTGCATTAAAGTGGAACTTTTGATTTCTTCATTAGTAGATCACTCTTGTGGAACTAATTTTTACAAAAACAGCTGTGATTATGCAAATCCGCGAAAAAAGTAGCAAAAAAAACGCAAAAAATGCATTTTTTGAAAAAAAAATTTGCATAAATTTGCATTAAAGTGGAACTTTTGATTTCTTCATTAGTAGATCACTCTTGTGGAACTAAGTTTTACAAAAACAGCTGTGATTATGCAAATCCGCGAAAAAAAGTAGCAAAAAAAACGCAAAAAATGCATTTTTTGAAAAAAAAATTTGCATAAATTTGCATTAAAGTGGAACTTTTGATTTCTTCATTAGTAGATCACTCTTGTGGAACTAATTTTTACAAAAACAGCTGTGATTATGCAAATCCGCGAAAAAAGTAGCAAAAAAAACGCAAAAAATGCATTTTTTGAAAAAAAAATTGCATAAATTTGCATTAAAGTGGAACTTTTGATTTATTCATTAGTAGATCACTCTTGTGGAACTAATTTCTACAAAAACAGCTGTGATTATGCAAATCCGCGAAAAAAGTAACAAAAAAACGCAAAAAATGCATTTTTTGAAAAAAAAAAATTTGCATAAATTTGCATTAAAGTGGAACTTTTGATTTCTTCATTAGTAGATCACTCTTGTGGAACTAATTTTTACAAAAACAGCTGTGATTATGCAAATCCGCGAGAAAAGTAGCAAAAAAACGCAAAAAATGCATTTTTTGAAAAAACATTTGCATAAATTTGCATTAAAGTGGAACTTTTGATTTCTTCATTAGTACATCACTCTTGTGGAACTAATTTTTACAAAAACAGCTGTGATTATGCAAATCCGCGAAAAAAGTAGCAAAAAAACGCAAAAAATGCAATTTTTTGAAAAAAAAAATTTGCATAAATTTGCATTAAAGTGGAACTTTTGATTTCTTCATTAGTAGATTACTCTTGTGGAACTAAGTTTTACAAAAACAGCTGTGATTATGCAAATCCGCGAAAAAAAGTAGCAAAAAAACGCAAAAAATGCATTTTTTGAAAAAAAAATTGGCATAAATTTGCATTAAAGTGGACTTTTGATTTCTTCATTAGTAGATCACTCTTGTGGAACTAATTTTTACAAAAACAGCTGTGATTATGCAAATCCGCGAAAAAAGTAGCAAAAAAAAACGCAAAAAATGCATTTTTTGAAAAAAAAATTGCATAAATTTGCATTAAAGTGGAACTTTTGATTTATTCATTAGTAGATCACTCTTGTGGAACTAATTTTTACAAAAACAGCTGTGATTATGCAAATCCGCGAAAAAAGTAGCAAAAAAACGCAAAAAATGCATTTTTTGAAAAAAAAGTTTGCATAAATTTGCATTAAAGTCGAACTTTTGATTTCTTCATTAGTAGATCACTCTTGTGGAACTAATTTTTACAAAAACAGCTGTGATTATGCAAATCCGCGAAAAAAGTAGCAAAAAAAACGCAAAAAATGCATTTTTTGAAAAAAAATTGGCATAAATTTGCATTAAAGTGGACTTTTGATTTCTTCATTAGTAGATCACTCTTGTGGAACTAATTTTTACAAAAACAGCTGTGATTATGCAAATCCGCGAAAAAAGTAGCAAAAAAAACGCAAAAAATGCATTTTTTGAAAAAAAAAATTTGCATAAATTTGCATTAAAGTGGAACCTTTGAATTCTTCATTAGTAGATCACTCTTGTGGAACTAATTTTTACAAAAACAGCTGTGATTATGCAAATCCACGAAAAAAGTAGCAAAAAAACGCAAAAAATGCATTTTTTGAAAAAAAAGTTTGCATAAATTTGCATTAAAGCGGAACTTTTGATTTCTTCATTAGTAGATCATTCTTGTGGAACTAATTTTTACAAAAACAGCTGTGATTATGCAAATCCGCGAGAAAAGTAGCAAAAAAACGCAAAAAATGCATTTTTTGAAAAAAAATTTGCATAAATTTGCATTGAAGTGGAACTTTTGATTTCTTCATTAGTACATCACTCTTGTGGAACTAATTTTTACAAAAACAGCTGTGATTATGCAAATCCGCGAAAAAAGTAGCAAAAAAACGCAAAAAATGCATTTTTTGAAAAAAAAAATTTGCATAAATTTGCATTAAAGTGGAACTTTTGATTTCTTCATTAGTAGATTACTCTTGTGGAACTAATTTTTACAAAAACAGCTGTGATTATGCAAATCCGCGAAAAAAAGTAGCAAAAAAAAACGCAAAAAATGCATTTTTTGAAAAAAAAATTGCATAAATTTGCATTAAAGTGGAACTTTTGATTTATTCATTAGTAGATCACTCTTGTGGAACTAATTTTTACAAAAACAGCTGTGATTATGAAACTCCGCGAAAAAAGTAGCAAAAAAACGCAAAAAATGCATTTTTTGAAAAAAAAGTTTGCATAAATTTGCATTAAAGTGGAACTTTTGATTTCTTCATTAGTAGATCACTCTTGTGGAACTAATTTTTACAAAAACAGCTGTGATTATGCAAATCCGCGAAAAAAAGTAGCAAAAAAACGCAAAAAATGCATTTTTTGGAAAAAAATTTGCATAAGTTTGCATTAAAGTGGAACTTTTGATTTCTTCATTAGTAGATCACTCTTGTGGAACTAATTTTTACAAAAACAGCTGTGATTATGCAAATCCGCGAAAAAAGTAGCAAAAAAACGCAAAAAATGCATTTTTTGAAAAAAAAATTTGCATAAATTTGCATTAAAGTGGAACTTTTGATTTCTTCATTAGTAGATCACTCTTGTGGAACTAATTTTTACAAAAACAGCTGTTATTATGCAAATCCGCGAAAAAAGTAGCAAAAAAAACGCAAAAAATGCATTTTTTGAAAAAAAAATTTGCATAAATTTGCATTAAAGTGGAACTTTTGATTTCTTCATTAGTAGATCACTCTTGTGGAACTAATTTTTACAAAAACAGCTGTGATTATGCAAATCCGCGAAAAAAAGTAGCAAAAAAACGCAAAAAATGCATTTTTTGAAAAAAAATTTGCATAAATTTGCATTAAAGTGGAACTTTTGATTTCTTCATTAGTAGATCACTCTTGTGGAACTAATTTTTACAAAAACAGCTGTGAATATGCAAATCCCCGAGAAAAGTAGCAAAAAAACGCAAAAAATGCATTTTTTGAAAAAAAAATTTGCATAAATTTGCATTAAAGTGGAACTTTTAATTTCTTCATTAGTAGATCACTCTTGTGGAACTAATTTTTACAAAAACAGCTGTGATTATGCAAATCCGCGAAAAAAAGTAGCAAAAAAACGCAAAAAATGCATTTTTTGAAAAAAAATTTGCATAAATTTGCATTAAAGTGGAACTTTTGATTTCTTCATTAGTAGATCACTCTTGTGGAACTAATTTTTACAAAAACAGCTGTGATTATGAAACTCCGCGAAAAAAGTAGGAAAAAAACGCAAAAAATGCATTTTTTGAAAAAAAAATTTGCATAAATTTGCATTAAAGTGGAACTTTTGATTTCTTCATTAGTAGATCACTCTTGTGGAACTAATTTTTACAAAAACAGCTGTGATTATGCAAATCCGCGAAAAAAAGTAGCAAAAAAACGCAAAAAATGCATTTTTTGGAAAAAAATTTGCATAAGTTTGCATTAAAGTGGAACTTTTGATTTCTTCATTAGTAGATCACTCTTGTGGAACTAATTTTTACAAAAACAGCTGTGATTATGCAAATCCGCGAAAAAAGTAGCAAAAAAAACGCAAAAAATGCATTTTTTGAAAAAAAAATTTGCATAAATTTGCATTAAAGTGGAACTTTTGATTTCTTCATTAGTAGATCACTCTTGTGGAACTAATTTTTACAAAAACAGCTGTTATTATGCAAATCCGCGAAAAAAGTAGCAAAAAAAAACGCAAAAAATGCATTTTTTGAAAAAAAAATTTGCATAAATTTGCATTAAAGTGGAACTTTTAATTTCTTCATTAGTAGATCACTCTTGTGGAACTAATTTTTACAAAAACAGCTGTGATTATGCAAATCCGCAAAAAAAAGTAGCAAAAAAACGCAAAAAAATGCATTTTTTGAAAAAAAATTTGCATAAATTTGCATTAAAGTGGAACTTTTGATTTCTTCATTAGTAGATCACTCTTGTGGAACTAATTTTTACAAAAACAGCTGTGAATATGCAAATCCCCGAGAAAAGTAGCAAAAAAACGCAAAAAATGCATTTTTTGAAAAAAAAATTTGCATAAATTTGCATTAAAGTGTAACTTTTGATTTCTTCACTAGTAGATCACTCTTGTGGAACTAATTTTTACAAAAACAGCTGTGATTATGCAAATCCGCGAAAAAAGTAGCAAAAAAACGCAAAAAATGCATTTTTGAAAAAAAAATTTGCATAAATTTGCATTAAAGTGGAACTTTTGATTTCTTCATTAGTAGATCACTCTTGTGGAACTAATTTTTACAAAAACAGCTGTGATTATGAAACTCCGCGAAAAAAGTAGCAAAAAAACGCAAAAAATGCATTTTTTGAAAAAAAAATTTGCATAAATTTGCATTAAGTGGAACTTTTGATTTCTTCATTAGTAGATCACTCTTGTGGAACTAATTTTTACAAAAACAGCTGTGATTATGCAAATCCGCGAAAAAAAGTAGCAAAAAAACGCAAAAAATGCATTTTTTGAAAAAAAATTTGCACAAATTTGCATTAAAGTGGAACTTTTGATTTCTTCATTAGTAGATCACTCTTGTGGAACTAATTTTTACAAAAACAGCTGTGAATATGCAAATCCCCGAAAAAAGTAGCAAAAAAACGCAACAAATGCATTTTTTGAAAAAAAAATTTGCATAAATTTGCATTAAAGTGGAACTTTTGATTTCTTCATTAGTAGATCACTCTTGTGGAACTAATTTTTACAAAAACAGCTGTGATTATGCAAATCCGCGAAAAAAAAGTAGCAAAAAAGCGCAAAAAATGCATTTTTTGAAATAAAATTTGCACAAATTTGCATTAAAGTGGAACTTTTGATTTCTTCATTAGTAGATCACTCTTGTGGAACTAATTTTTACAAAAACAGCTGTGATTATGAAACTCCGCGAAAAAAGTAGCAAAAAAACGCAAAAAATGCATTTTTTGAAAAAAAAATTTGCATAAATTTGCATTAAGTGGAACTTTTGATTTCTTCATTAGTAGATCACTCTTGTGGAACTAATTTTTACAAAAACAGCTGTGATTATGCAAATCCGCGAAAAAAAGTAGCAAAAAAAACGCAAAAAATGCATTTTTTGAAAAAAAATTTGCACAAATTTGCATTAAAGTGGAACTTTTGATTTCTTCATTAGTAGATCACTCTTGTGGAACTAATTTTTACAAAAACAGCTGTGAATATGCAAATCCCCGAAAAAAGTAGCAAAAAAACGCAACAAATGCATTTTTTGAAAAAAAAATTTGCATAAATTTGCATTAAAGTGGAACTTTTGATTTCTTCATTAGTAGATCACTCTTGTGGAACTAATTTTTACAAAAACAGCTGTGATTATGCAAATCCGCGAAAAAAAGTAGCAAAAAAGCGCAAAAAATGCATTTTTTGAAATAAAATTTGCACAAATTTGCATTAAAGTGGAACTTTTGATTTCTTCATTAGTAGATCACTCTTGTGGAACTAATTTTTACAAAAACAGCTGTGAATATGCAAATCCCCGAAAAAAGTAGCAAAAAAACGCAACAAATGCATTTTTTGAAAAAAAAATTTGCATAAATTTGCATTAAAGTGGAACTTTTGATTTCTTCATTAGTAGATCACTCTTGTGGAACTAATTTTTACAAAAACAGCTGTGATTATGCAAATCCGCGAAAAAAGTAGCAAAAAAACGCAAAAAATGCATTTTTTGAAAAACAAATTTGCATAAATTTGCATTAAAGGGGAACTTTTGATTTCCTCATTAGTAGATCACTCTTGTGGAACTAATTTTTACAAAAACAGCTGTGATTATGAAACTCCGCGAAAAATGTAGCAAAAAAACGCAAAAAATGCATTTTTTTTTTTAAATTTGCATAAATTTGCATTAAAGTGGAACTTTTGATTTCTTCATTAGTAGATCACTCTTGTGGAACTAATTTTTACAAAAACAGCTGTGATTATCAAATCCGCGAAAAAAGTAGCAAAAAAACGCAAAAAAATGCATTTTTTGTAAAAAAAAAATTGCATAAATTTGCATTAAAGTGGAACTTTTGATTTCTTCATTAGTAGATCACTCTTGTGGAACTAATTTTTACAAAAACAGCTGTGATTATGCATATCCGCGAAAAAAGTAGCAAAAAAACGCAAAAAATGCATTTTTTGAAAAAAAAATTTGCATAAATTTGCATTAAAGTGGAACTTTTGATTTCTTCATTAGTAGATCACTCTTGTGGAACTAATTTTTACAAAAACAGCTGTGATTATGCAAATCCGCGAAAAAAGTAGCAAAAAAAACGCAAAAAATGCATTTTTTGAAAAAAAAATTTGCATAAATTTGCATTAAAGTGGAACTTTTGATTTCTTCATTAGTAGATCACTCTTGTGGAACTATTTTTTTACAAAAACAGCTGTGATTATGCAAATCTGCGAAAAAAAGTAGCAAAAAAACGCAAAAAATGCATTTTTTGAAAAAAAATTTGCATAAATTTGCATTAAAGTGGAACTTTTGATTTCTTCATTAGTAGATCACTCTTGTGGAACTAATTTTTACAAAAACAGCTGTGAATATGCAAATCCCCGAGAAAAGTAGCAAAAAAACGCAAAAAATGCATTTTTTGAAAAAAAAATTTGCATAAATTTGCATTAAAGTGGAACTTTTGATTTCTTCACTAGAAGATCACGCTTGTGGAACTAATTTTTACAAAAACAGCTGTGATTATGCAAATCCGCGAAAAAAGTAGCAAAAAAAAGCAAAAAATGCATTTTTGAAAAAAAAATTTGCATAAATTTGCATTAAAGTGGAACTTTTGATTTCTTCATTAGTAGATCACTCTTGTGGAACTAATTTTTACAAAAACAGCTGTGATTATGCAAATCCGCGAAAAAAGTAGCAAAAAAACGCAAAAAATGCATTTTTTGAAAAAAAAATTTGCATAAATTTGCATTAAAGTGGAACTTTTGATTTCTTCATTAGTAGATCACTCTTGTGGAACTAATTTTTACAAAAACAGCTGTGATTATGCAAATCCGCCAAAAAAAAGAAGCAAAAAAACGCAAAAAATGCATTTTTTTGAAAAAAAATTTGCATAAATTTGCATTAAAGTGGAACTTTTGATTTCTTCATTAGTAGATCACTCTTGTGGAACTAATTTTTACAAAAACAGCTGTGATTATGAAACTCCGCGAAAAATGTAGCAAAAAAACGCAAAAAAATGCATTTTTTTTTTTTTTAAATTTGCATAAATTTGCATTAAAGTGGAACTTTTGATTTCTTCATTAGTAGATCACTCTTGTGGAACTAATTTTTACAAAAACAGCTGTGATTATCAAATCCGCGAAAAAACTAGCAAAAAAACGCAAAAAAAATGCATTTTTTGTAAAAAAAAAATTGCATAAATTTGCATTAAAGTGGAACTTTTGATTTCTTCATTAGTAGATCACTCTTGTGGAACTAATTTTTACAAAAACAGCTGTGATTATGCATATCCGCGAAAAAAGTAGCAAAAAAACGCAAAAAAATGCATTTTTTGAAAAAAAAATTTGCATAAATTTGCATTAAAGTGGAACTTTTGATTTCTTCATTAGTAGATCACTCTTGTGGAACTAATTTTTACAAAAACAGCTGTGATTATGCAAATCCGCGAAAAAAGTAGCAAAAAAACGCAAAAAAATGCATTTTTTGAAAAAAAAATTTGCATAAATTTGCATTAAAGTGGAACTTTTGATTTCTTCATTAGTAGATCACTCTTGTGGAACTATTTTTTACAAAAACAGCTGTGATTATGCAAATCCGCGAAAAAAAGTAGCAAAAAAAACGCAAAAAATGCATTTTTTGAAAAAAAATTTGCATAAATTTGCATTAAAAGTGGAACTTTTGATTTCTTCATTAGTAGATCACTCTTGTGGAACTAATTTTTACAAAAACAGCTGTGATTATGCAAATCCGCGAAAAAATTAGCAAAAAAACGCAAAAAATGCATTTTTTGAAAAAAAAATTTGCATAAATTTGCATTAAAGTGGAACGTTTGATTTCTTTATTAGTAGATCACTCTTGTGGAAACTAATTTTTACAAAAACAGCTGTGATTATGCAAATCCGCGAAAAAAGTAGCAAAAAAACGCAAAAAATGCATTTTTTGAAAAAAAAATTTGCATAAATTTGCATTAAAGTGGCACTTTTGATTTCTTCATTAGTAGATCACTCTTGTGGAACTAATTTTTACAAAAACAGCTGTGATTATGCAAATCCGCGAAAAAAGTAGCAAAAAAACGCAAAAAATGCATTTTTTGAAAAAAAAATTTGCATAAATTTGCATTAAAGTGGAACTTTTGATTTCTTCATTAGTAGATCACTCTTGTGGAACTAATTTTTACAAAAACAGCTGTGATTATGCAAATCCGCGAAAAAAGAAGCAAAAAAACGCAAAAAATGCATTTTTTGAAAAAAAAATTTGCATAAATTTGCATTAAAGTGGAACGTTTGATTTCTTTATTAGTAGATCACTCTTGTGGAACTATATTTTACAAAAACAGCTGTGATTATGCAAATCCGCGAAAAAAGTAGCAAAAAAACGCAAAAAATGCATTTTTTGAAAAAAAAATTTGCATAAATTTGCATTAAAGTGGCACTTTTGATTTCTTCATTAGTAGATCACTCTTGTGGAACTAATTTTTACAAAAACAGCTGTGATTATGCAAATCCGCGAAAAAAGTAGCAAAAAAAACGCAAAAAATGCATTTTTTGAAAAAAAAATTTGCATAAATTTGCATTAAAGTGTACCTTTTGATTTCTTCATTAGTAGATCACTCTTGTGGAACTAATTTTTACAAAAACAGCTGTGATTATGCAAATCCGCGAAAAAAGTAGCAAAAAAACGCAAAAAATGCATTTTTTGAAAAAAAAATTTGCATAAATTTGCATTAAAGTGGAACTTTTGATTTCTTCATTAGTAGAATCACTCTTGTGGAACTAATTTTTACAAAAACAGCTGTGATTATGCAAATCCGCGAAAAAAGTAGCAAAAAAACGCAAAAATGCATTTTTTGAAAAAAAATTTGCATAAATTTGCATTAAAGTGGAACTTTTGATTTCTTCATTAGTAGATCACTCTTGTGGAACTAATTTTTACAAAAACAGCTGTGATTATGCAAATCCGCGAAAAATTAGCAAAAAAAACGCAAAAAATGCATTTTTTGAAAAAAAAATTTGCATAAATTTGCATTAAAGTGGAACTTTTGATTTCTTTATTAGTAGATCACTCTTGTGGAACTAATTTTTACAAAAACAGCTGTGATTATGCAAATCCGCGAAAAAAGTAGCAAAAAAAACCCGCAAAAATGCATTTTTTGAAAAAAAAAATTTGCATAAATTTTCATTAAAGTGGAACTTTTGATTTCTTCATTAGTAGATCACTCTTGTGGAACTAAGTTTTACAAAAACAGCTGTGATTATGCAAATCCGCGAAAAAAGTAGCAAAAAAACGCAAAAAATGCATTTTTTGAAAAAAAAAATTTGCATAAATTTGCATTAAAGTGGAACTTTTGATTTCTTCATTAGTAGATCACTCTTGTGGAACTAATTTTTACAAAAACAGCTGTGATTATGCAAATCCGCGAAAAAAGTAGCAAAAAAACGCAAAAAATGCATTTTTTAAAAAAAAAAATTTGCATAAATTTGCATTAAAGTGGAAATTTTGATTTCTTCATTAGTAGATCACTCTTGTGGAACTAATTTTTACAAAAACAGCTGTGATTATGCAAATCCGCGAAAAAAAGTAGCAAAAAAACGCAAAAAGTTTGCATAAATTTGCATTAAAGTGGAACTTTTGATTTCTTCATTAGTAGATCACTCTTGTGGAACTAATTTTTACAAAAACAGCTGTGATTATGCAAATCCGCGAAAAAAGTAGCAAAAAAACGCAAAAAATGCATTTTTTGAAAAAAAATTGCATAAATTTGCATTAAAGTGGAACTTTTGATTTCTTCATTAGTAGATCACTCTTGTGGAACTAATTTTTACAAAAACAGCTGTGATTATGCAAATCCGCGAGAAAAGTAGCAAAAAAACGCAAAAAATGCATTTTTTGAAAAACAAATTTGCATAAATTTGCATTAAAGTGGAACTTTTGATTTCTTCATTAGTAGATCACTCTTGTGGAAGTAATTTTTACAAAAACAGCTGTGATTATGCAAATCCGCGAAAAAAGTAGCAAAAAAACGCAAAAAATGCATTTTTTGAAAAAAAAATTTGCATAAATTTGCATTAAAGTGGAACTTTTGATTTCTTCATTAGTAGATCACTCTTGTGGAACTAATTTTTACAAAAACAGCTGTGATTATGCAAATCCGCGAAAAAAGTAGCAAAAACCCGCAAAAAATGCATTTTTTGAAAAAAAAAATTTGCATAAATTTGCATTAAAGTGGAACTTTTGATTTCTTCATTAGTAGATCACTCTTGTGGAACTAAGTTTTACAAAAACAGCTGTGATTATGCAAATCCGCGAAAAAAGTAGCAAAAAAACGCAAAAAATGCATTTTTTGAAAAAAAAAATTTGCATAAATTTGCATTAAAGTGGAACTTTTGATTTCTTCATTAGTAGATCACTCTTGTGGAACTAATTTTTACAAAAACAGCTGTGATTATGCAAATCCGCGAAAAAAGTAGCAAAAAAACGCAAAAAATGCATTTTTTGAAAAAAAAATTTGCATAAATTTGCATTAAAGTGGAAATTTTGATTTCTTCATTAGTAGATCACTCTTGTGGAACTAATTTTTACAAAAACAGCTGTGATTATGCAAATCCGCGAAAAAAAGTAGCAAAAAAACGCAAAAAATTTGCATAAATTTGCATTAAAGTGGAACTTTTGATTTCTTCATTAGTAGATCACTCTTGTGGAACTAATTTTTACAAAAACAGCTGTGATTATGCAAATCCGCGAAAAAAGTAGCAAAAAAACGCAAAAAATGCATTTTTTGAAAAAAAATTGCATAAATTTGCATTAAAGTGGAACTTTTGATTTCTTCATTAGTAGATCACTCTTGTGGAACTAATTTTTACAAAAACAGCTGTGATTATGCAAATCCGCGAGAAAAGTAGCAAAAAAACGCAAAAAATGCATTTTTTGAAAAACAAATTTGCATAAATTTGCATTAAAGTGGAACTTTTGATTTCTTCATTAGTAGATCACTCTTGTGGAAGTAATTTTTACAAAAACAGCTGTGATTATTCAAATCCGCGAAAAAAGTAGCAAAAAAACGCAAAAAATGCATTTTTTGAAAAAAAAATTTGCATAAATTTGCATTAAAGTGGAACTTTTGATTTCTTCATTAGTAGATCACTCTTGTGGAACTAATTTTTACAAAAACAGCTGTGATTATGCAAATCCGCGAAAAAAGTAGCAAAAAAACGCAAAAAATGCATTTTTTGAAAAAAAAATTTGCATAAATTTGCATTAAAGTGGAACTTTTGATTTCTTCATTAGTAGATCACTCTTGTGGAACTACTCAAGGATCTTAAGGCCTGGGTCAACCCTCTAATTCTACAAAAAAGATTTTTTTTGGTTTCACATGTTGTATTTATGAAATCCTCATGAAATTTGAACACAAGGTTAAGATCGATAAGTTGTAATTTTTTTGATAGTGTTATTTGTAATAGGTTGGTCACGTGACCAAAGGGATATTTTTTTTATAGGTTAAAACTTTAATTTAAAATGGGGTATATAGAACAATTATAGAAAAAAGTGAAAACTACTTTGAAACATTGCTTTTAGAAATGGCTATCGATGTAGGCTTAGATTGGTTGACTAAAGTTTGTAAATATGGAGAAATATTAGATTTAGTAAAAATCCAATTTGGTCACGTGACCTCTTTTGTAAAATATTTCTCTAACAACCAACGATGAACAACAAATCTGAGCCTACGTCGATAGCCCTTCCTAAAAGTAATGTTTTAAAGTAGAATTTGTTTTTTTCTTTGATTGATTTATTCACCCCATTTTCAATTGAATATTACACCTACAGATTGTATGCCACTGGTCACGTGATCACATTATAACAAATGAAATTACCAAAAATATTTAAAACTTTTCGATCTTAACCATATGTGCAAATTTCATGACAATATCATTAATGCAGCATTTGAAAAAAAATTAAAATGCCGTTTCTTTGATATCTAAGTTCTGACCCAGGCCTTAACTGCCTTGAGTAAGTTTTACAAAAACAGCTGTGATTATGCAAATCCGCGAAAAAAGTAGCAAAAAAAACGCAAAAAATGCATTTTTTGAAAAAAAAAATTGCATAAATTTGCATTAAAGTGGAACTTTTGATTTCTTCATTAGTAGATCACTCTTGTGGAACTAATTTTTACAAAAACAGTTGTGATTATGCAAATCCGCGAAAAAAGTAGCAAAAAAACGCAAAAAATGCATTTTTTGAAAAAACAAATTTGCATAAATTTGCATTAAAGTGGAACTTTTGATTTCTTCAATAGTAGATCACTCTTGTGGAACTAATTTTTACAAAAACAGCTGTGATTATGCAAATCCGCGAAAAAAGTAGCAAAAAATACATTTTTTGAAAAAAAATTTGCATAAATTTGCATTAAAGTGGAACTTTTGATTTCTTCATTAGTACATCACTCTTGTGGAACTAATTTTTACAAAAACAGCTGTGATTATGCAAATCCGCGAAAAAAGTAGCAAAAAAACGCAAAAAATGCATTTTTTGAAAAAAAATTGCATAAATTTGCATTAAAGTGGAACTTTTGATTTCTTCATTAGTAGATCACTCTTGTGGAACTAATTTTTACAAAAACAGCTGTGATTATGCAAATCCGCGAGAAAAGTAGCAAAAAAACGCAAAAAATGCATTTTTTGAAAAAAAAAATTGCATAAATTTGCATTAAAGTGGAACTTTTGATTTCTTCATTAGTAGATCACTCTTGTGGAAGTAATTTTTACAAAAACAGCTGTGATTATGCAAATCCGCGAAAAAAGTAGCAAAAAAACGCAAAAAATGCATTTTTTGAAAAAAAAATTTGCATAAATTTGCATTAAAGTGGAACTTTTGATTTCTTCATTAGTAGATCACTCTTGTGGAACTAATTTTTACAAAAACAGCTGTGATTATGCAAATCCGCGAAAAAAGTAGCAAAAAAACGCAAAAAATGCATTTTTTGAAAAAAAAATTTGCATAAATTTGCATTAAAGTGGAACTTTTGATTTCTTCATTAGTAGATCACTCTTGTGGAACTAATTTTTACAAAAACAGCTGTGATTATGCAAATCCGCGAAAAAAAGTAGCAAAAAAACGCAAAAAATGCATTTTTTGAAAAAATTTTGCATAAATTTGCATTAAAGTGGAACTTTTGATTTCTTCATTAGTAGATCATTCTTGTGGAACTAATTTTAAAAAAACAGCTGTGAATATGCATATCCCCGAAAAAAGTAGCAAAAAAACGCAAAAAATGCATTTTTTGAAAAAAAAATTTGCATAAATTTGCATTAAAGTGGAACTTTTGATTTTTTCATTAGTAGATCACTCTTGTGCAACTACTTTTTACAAAAACAGCTGTGATTATGCAAATCCGGAAAAAAATTAGCAAAAAAACGCAAAAAATGCATTTTTTGAAAAAAAAATTTGCATAAATTTGCATTAAAGTGGAAATTTTGATTTCTTTATTAGTAGATCACTCTTGTGGAACTAATTTTTACAAAAACAGCTGTGATTATGCAAATCCGCGAAAAAAGTAGCAAAAAAACGCAAAAAATGCATTTTTTGAAAAAAAAAATTTGCATAAATTTGCTTTAAAGTGGAACTTTTGATTTCTTCATTAGTAGATAACTCTTGTGGAACTAAGTTTTACAAAAACAGCTGTGATTATGCAAATCCGCGAAAAAAGTAGCAAAAAAAACGCAAAAAATGCATTTTTTGAAAAAAAAATTTGCATAAATTTGCATTAAAGTGGAACTTTTGATTTCTTCATTAGTAGATCACTCTTGTGGAACTAATTTTTACAAAAACAGCTGTGATTATGCAAATCCGCGAAAAAAGTAGCAAAAAAAACGCAAAAAATGCATTTTTTGAAGAAAAAAAATTTGCATAAATTTGCATTAAAGTGGAACTTTTGATTTCTTCATTAGTACATCACTCTTGTGGAACTAATTTTTACAAAAACAGCTGTGATTATGCAAATCCGCGAAAAAAGTAGCAAAAAAACGCAAAAAATGCATTTTTTGAAAAAAAATTGCATAAATTTGCATTAAAGTGGAACTTTTGATTTCTTCATTAGTAGATCACTCTTGTGGAACTAATTTTTACAAAAACAGCTGTGATTATGCAAATCCGCGAGAAAAGTAGCAAAAAAACGCAAAAAATGCATTTTTTGAAAAAAAAATTTGCATAAATTTGCATTAAAGTGGAACTTTTGATTTCTTCATTAGTAGATCACTCTTGTGGAACTAATTTTTACAAAAACAGCTGTGATTATGCAAATCCGCGAAAAAAGTAGCAAAAAATACATTTTTTGAAAAAAAATTTGCATAAATTTGCATTAAAGTGGAACTTTTGATTTCTTCATTAGTACATCACTCTTGTGGAACTAATTTTTACAAAAACAGCTGTGATTATGCAAATCCGCGAAAAAAGTAGCAAAAAAAACGCAAAAAATGCATTTTTTGAAAAAAAATTGCATAAATTTGCATTAAAGTGGAACTTTTTATTTCTTCATTAGTAGATCACTCTTGTGGAACTAATTTTTACAAAAACAGCTGTGATTATGCAAATCCGCGAAAAAAGTAGCAAAAAATGCATTTTTTGAAAAAAAATTTGCATAAATTTGCATTAAAGTGGAACTTTTGATTTCTTCATTAGTACATCACTCTTGTGGAACTAATTTTTACAAAAACAGCTGTGATTATGCAAATCCGCGAAAAAAGTAGCAAAAAAACGCAAAAAATGCATTTTTTGAAAAAAAATTGCATAAATTTGCATTAAAGTGGAACTTTTTATTTCTTCATTAGTAGATCACTCTTGTGGAACTAATTTTTACAAAAACAGCTGTGATTATGCAAATCCGCGAGAAAAGTAGCAAAAAAACGCAAAAAATGCATTTTTTGAAAAAACAATTTGCATAAATTTGCATTAAAGTGTAACTTTTGATTTCTTCATTAGTAGATCACTCTTGTGGAACTAATTTTTACAAAAACAGCTGTGATTATGCAAATCCGCGAAAAAAGTAGCAAAAAAACTCAAAAAATGCATTTTTTTAAAAAAAAAAATTTGCATAAATTTGCATTAAAGTGGAACTTTTGATTTCTTCATTAGTAGATCACTCTTGTGGAACTAATTTTTACAAAAACAGCTGTGATTATGCAAATCCGCTAAAAAAAAGTAGCAAAAAAACGCAAAAAATGCATTTTTTGAAAAAAAATTTGCATAAATTTGCATTAAAGTGGAACTTTTGATTTCTTCATTAGTAGATCATTCTTGTGGAACTAATTTTTACAAAAACAGCTGTGAATATGCAAATCCCCGAAAAAAGTAGCAAAAAAACGCAAAAAATGCATTTTTTGAAAAAAAAATTTGCATAAATTTGCATTAAAGTGGAACTTTTGATTTTTTCATTAGTAGATCACTCTTGTGCAACTACTTTTTACAAAAACAGCTGCGATTATGCAAATCTGGGAAAAAATTAGCAAAAAAACGCAAAAAATGCATTTTTTGAAAAAAAAATTTGCATAAATTTGCATTAAAGTGGAAATTTTGATTTCTTCATTAGTAGATCACTCTTGTGGAACTAATTTTTACAAAAACAGCTGTGATTATGAAAATCCGCGAAAAAAGTAGCAAAAAAACGCAAAAAATGCATTTTTTGAAAAAAAAATTTGCATAAATTTGCAGTAAAGTGGAACTTTTGATTTCTTCATTAGTAGATCACTCTTGTGGAACTAAGTTTTACAAAAACAGCTGTGATTATGCAAATCCGCGAAAAAAGTAGCAAAAAATACATTTTTTGAAAAAAAATTTGCATAAATTTGCATTAAAGTGGAACTTTTGATTTCTTCATTAGTACATCACTCTTGTGGAACTAATTTTTACAAAAACAGCTGTGATTATGCAAATCTGCGAAAAAAGTAGCAAAAAAACGCAAAAAATGCATTTTTTGAAAAAAAATTGCATAAACTTGCATTAAAGTGGAACTTTTGATTTCTTCATTAGTAGATCACTCTTGTGGAACTAATTTTTACAAAAACAGCTGTGATTATGCAAATCCGCGAGAAAAGTAGCAAAAAAACGCAAAAAATGCATTTTTTGAAAAAAAAATTTGCATAAATTTGCATTAAAGTGGAACTTTTGATTTCTTCATTAGTAGATCACTCTTGTGGAACTAATTTTTACAAAAACAGCTGTGATTATGCAAATCCGCGAAAAAAGTAGCAAAAAAACGCAAAAAATGCATTTTTTGAAAAAAAATTTGCATAAATTTGCATTAAAGTGGAACTTTTGATTTCTTCATTAGTAGATCACTCTTGTGGAACTAATTTTTACAAAAACAGCTGTGATTATGAAAATCCGCGAAAAAAGTAGCAAAAAAACTCAAAAAATTCATTTTTTGAAAAAAAATTTGCATAAATTTGCATTAAAGTGGAACTTTTGATTTCTTCATTAGTAGATCACTCTTGTGGAACTAAATTTTACAAAAACAGCTGTGATTATGCAAATCCGCGAAAAAAGTAGCAAAAAAACGCAAAAAAATGCATTTTTTGAAAAAAAAATTTGCATAAATTTGCATTAAAGTGGAACTTTTGATTTCTTCATTAGTAGATCACTCTTGTGGAACTAAGTTTTACAAAAACAGCTGTGATTATGCAAATCCGCGAAAAAAGTAGCAAAAAAAACGCAAAAAATGCATTTTTTGAAAAAAAAATTTGCATAAATTTGCATTAAAGTGGAACTTTTGATTTCTTCATTAGTAGATCACTCTTGTGGAACTAATTTTTACAAAAACAGCTGTAATTATGCAAATCCGCGAAAAAAGTAGCAAAAAATACATTTTTTGAAAAAAAATTTGCATAAATTTGCATTAAAGTGGAACTTTTGATTTCTTCATTAGTACATCACTCTTGTGGAACTAATTTTTACAAAAACAGCTGTGATTATGCAAATCCGCGAAAAAAGTAGCAAAAAAAACGCAAAAAATGCATTTTTTGAAAAAAAAATTTGCATAAATTTGCATTAAAGTGGAACTTTTGATTTCTTCATTAGTAGATCACTCTTGTGGAACTAATTTTTACAAAAACAGCTGTGATTATGCAAATTCGCGAAAAAAAAAGCAAAAAAACGCAAAAAATGCATTTTTTGAAAAAAAAAATTTGCATAAATTTGCATTAAAGTGGAACTTTTGATTTCTTCATTAGTAGATCACTCTTGTGGAACTAATTTTTACAAAAACAGCTGTGATTATGCAAATCCGCGAAAAAAGTAGCAAAAAAACGCAAAAAATGCATTTTTTGAAAAAAAATTTGCATAAATTTGCATTAAAGTGGAACTTTTGATTTCTTCATTAGTAGATCACTCTTGTGGAACTAATTTTTACAAAAACAGCTGTGATTATGCAAATCCGCGAAAAAAGTAGCAAAAAAATTCAAAAAATGCATTTTTTGAAAAAAAAATTTGCATAAATTTGCATTAAAGTGGAACTTTTGATTTCTTCATTAGTAGATCACTCTTGTGGAACTAATTTTTTCAAAAACAGCTGTGATTGTGCAAATCCGCGAAAAAATTAGCAAAAAAAACGCAAAAAATGCATTTTTTGAAAAAAAAATTTGCATAAATTTGCATTAAAGTGGAACTTTTGATTTCTTTATTAGTAGATCACTCTTGTGGAACTAATTTTTACAAAAACAGCTGTGATTATGCAAATCCGCGAAAAAAGTAGCAAAAAAACGCAAAAAATGCATTTTTTGAAAAAAAAATTTGCATAAATTTGCATTAAAGTGGAACTTTTGATTTCTTCATTAGTAGATCACTCTTGTGGAACTAATTTTTACAAAAACAGCTGTGATTATGCAAATCCGCGTAAAAAAGTAGCAAAAAAACGCAAAAAATGCATTTTTTGAAAAAAAAATTGCATAAATTTGCATTAAAGTGGAACTTTTGATTTCTTCATTAGTAGATCACTCTTGTGGAACTAATTTTTACAAAAACAGCTGTGAATATGCAAATCCCCGAAAAAAGTAGCAAAAAAACGCAAAAAATGCATTTTTTGAAAAAAAATTTGCATAAATTTGCATTAAAGTGGAACTTTTGATTTCTTCATTAGTAGATCACTCTTGTGGAACTAATTTTTACAAAAACAGCTGTGATAATAATAATAATAATTTAATATTTCTATAGCGCACGGTCCATAGGAAGATGCTCCCGTGCGCTTTACAATGATAGATATGATTTTAAAAGAAATTATTTACAATATAATAATGCACACATACAACAATACATTTAAATATATAGCCTAGGGTGCTAGTAATTACAATTTAAAATTTAATTTATTTTAGGTAATTATAATTTATAAAGAAAAGAAAATAGTATATTCCTTATGAACTTCAATATGTATATATCTAAAGATAAAAATATTAAAAATAATAATAGTGATTTGAGTCTATGGTAGTTCATATGCTTTTTTAAACAAAAATGTTTTAAGCAGTCTTTTGAAAGATAATAGGCTTTCGGTATGGCGTATTTCATGGGGCAGATTGTTCCAAAGTGATGGTGCTGCAATTTCGAAGCTGCGGTCGCCAAGAGTGCGCAGTGATTTGTATCTAGGAGGCTGGAGTAGGAGTTCACCGGTTGACCTGAGATTGTATCTGGAAGCTCTTTGTAATGTTATAAGTTCACGTAAATATGTTGGAGCTATTCCATGTATGACTTTATAAGTGATCAGCAGAAATTTGAACTCAACACGGTATTTAATCGGTAACCAGTGTAGTTGTATTAACGATGGAGTGATATGGTCAAAGCGGCCAACCTTACAAATGAGTCTTGCAGCTGTATTTTGGACTCGCTGTAGTTTTTGTAGCTCGCAGGCAGGAATACCATATAGAGTGCTGTTGCAGTAATCAAGGCGGCTTGTAATAAAGGCATTGACCAGTGTCCGAGTGTCGTCGAAGTTTAGAAATTTTCTGATTTTCCTGATGTTATGGATATGGAAATAGGCAGCTCTGCATGTTTTGTTAATAAAAGTGTCCATTTTAAGTTAATCGTCAAACCAACATCCTAAGTTTTTAACAACGGAAGATGACGATACAGTGACATTACCTACGCAATAAGAATCAATGTTGACTTTCTGTAGTTGTTGCCGAGTACCTATTACAATAAATTCAGTTTTGTCGTCGTTGATTTTTAGTCGATCAGTTAACATCCATCTTTTAATGTCAGTGATGCAAGCTTGCATAGCTGCAATAGCATTGTTTGTATTTTGTAGGTCTGGTTTGAACGAGATGTAGAGTTGAGTATCGTCGGCATAGGCATGTACTTGTGGAAGGTGGCGTTCTACAATAGCAAATAACTTGCTGGCGTATAAGATAAACAACAATGGGCCAAGGCAGGACCCTTGAGGCACACCAAACTTAGAGTTGAACTGTTTTGATGTATGACCATCAACAGTCACTGACTGAGTCCGGTTGGACAAGTAAGAATGGAACCAAGTAAGCACTTGACCAGAAATACCAAAGTCAGAGTTTAGGCGATGAAGTAAAGTTGAGTGGTCGACTGTGTCAAAAGCAGCACTTAGATCTAAAAGAACCAGAAGAGTGAGATGCTGTCTGTTCATATTCACCAATATGTCGTTCTTTATACGTAGAAGTGCAGTTTCCGTGCTGTGATATTCCCGGTAGGAAGACTGAGCTTTTGGGTACAGGTTGTGCCTGGTAAGATGATCATGAATTTGGTTGACGACGGCGCGTTCAGCAAGCTTAGAAACAAATGTGAGGTTACTGATCGGTCGTAGATTGGAAAAGACGTGTTCTGCATTTGGTTTTTTGAGCCTTGGTTGAATGTCAGCGTGTTTCCAGCTATCAGGAAAGTACCCAGATTGGAGAGAAAGATTGATCATTTTCGTAAGAACTGGAAGTAAAACATCTAAGCAGTTGCAAACCAATGATGTTGGCATAGGATCTTGAGAGCAAGATTTCTTGGTGGACTTGGCAATTAATTTCGAGACATCTTCCTCGGAAAGGGTGTGAAATGTATTGAAATTTACAGTTGATTCAGAGGTGATACAATATGGTGTCATAGGAGTATCAACACTGACAGCTTCACGATCTAAATCAGCACGGATGACATCAATCTTCTGGACAAAGAAGTTTCCAATATCATCAGAGAGCTGAGCACTGTTGTTGTTGTAGTTAGGGAAGTTGAGCTCAGTTTCATGACAAAAGAGGGTTTTTGCTGACTTAAATAGCTTGCGAGGATCTTGATTGTTTTCCTGTATAAAGTTGGTATAGTATTCTTTCCGAGCCTTTTTCATCTCATAAGTTGCCTTGTTCTTTGTAGCTTTGTAAAGTAGAAAGTCATTATGAAGTTTTGTTCTTCTCCACTTCCTTTCTGCACGTCGTTTTTCTTTTTTAGCTGTTTTGATATCTTGGTTAAACCAAGGTACGATTGGTCGTTTTGTTATTGTTTTCTTGATTACGGGTGCATGTCGATCTAATGCTGACGATAAGGTGTCGTTGTAGCAGTTAACTAAGGTGTTGAGTTCGAGTGGCTTGTTGTTGCATAATTCTGATTTTGATATTTCATCTTGCAAAGTCTCTATGTTAATAGACTTTAATTTCCTATAAGATATCTGTGACTTTTTGTCAAATGTAGGTTTGTCTACTTGAACATTGCAATGTACTGGCAGATGATCAGAAAATAGGTGGTCAGTCCAGGGTGGAGATATAGATAGTTCGTCGGAGTTCCTGGTTATAACAAGATCCAGTGTATGGCCACTGATATGTGTAGGGATGTTCACATGTTGAGTTAAGTCCATGCTATTTAGTAGCTCGAGAAATCGTACTGCAGCAGGATCGTTGGCGACATCTACGTGGATATTGAAATCACCCATGATTATGAGTTTTTCAGTGCAGAGTACAACTGATTCCAAGTTCTTTATTAGTAGATCACTCTTGTGGAACTAATTTTTACAAAAACAGCTGTGATTATGCAAATCCGCGAAAAAAGTAGCAAAAAAACGCAAAAAATGCATTTTTTGAAAAAAAAAAATTTGCATAAATTTGCATTAAAGTGGAACTTTTGATTTCTTCATTAGTAGATCACTCTTGTGGAACTAAGTTTTACAAAAACAGCTGTGATTATGCAAATCCGCGAAAAAAGTAGCAAAAAAAAACGCAAAAAATGCATTTTTTGAAAAAAAAATTTGCATAAATTTGCATTAAAGTGGAACTTTTGATTTCTTCATTAGTAGATCACTCTTGTGGAACTAATTTTTACAAAAACAGCTGTGATTATGCAAATCCGCGAAAAAAGTAGCAAAAAAACGCAAAAAATGCATTTTTTGAAAAAAAATTGCATAAATTTGCATTAAAGTGGAATTTTTGATTTCTTCATTAGTAGATCACTCTTGTGGAACTAATTTTTACAAAAACAGCTGTGATTATGCAAATTCGCGAGAAAAGTAGCAAAAAAACGCAAAAAATGCATTTTTTTAAAAAAAAAATTTTCATAAATTTGCATTAAAGCGGAACTTTTGATTTCTTCATTAGTAGATCACTCTTGTGGAAGTAATTTTTGCAAAAACAGCTGTGATTATGCAAATCCGCGAAAAAAGTAGCAAAAAAACGCAAAAAATGCATTTTTTGAAAAAAAAATTTGCATAAATTTGCATTAAAGTGGAACTTTTGATTTCTTCATTAGTAGATCACTCTTGTGGAACTAAGTTTTACAAAAACAGCTGTGATTATGCAAATCCGCGAAAAAAGTAGCAAAAAAAAACGCAAAAAATGCATTTTTTGAAAAAAAAATTTGCATAAATTTGCATTAAAGTGGAACTTTTGATTTCTTCATTAGTAGATCACTCTTGTGGAACTAATTTTTACAAAAACAGCTGTGATTATGCAAACCCGCGAAAAAAGTAGCAAAAAATACATTTTTTGAAAAAAAATTTGCATAAATTTGCATTAAAGTGGAACTTTTGATTTCTTCATTAGTACATCACTCTTGTGGAACTAATTTTTACAAAAACAGCTGTGATTATGCAAATCCGCGAGAAAAGTAGCAAAAAAACGCAAAAAATGCATTTTTTGAAAAAAAAATTTGCATAAATTTGCATTAAAGTAGAACTTTTGATTTCTTCATTAGTAGATCACTCTTGTGGAACTAATTTTTACAAAAACAGCTGTGATTATGCAAATCCGCCAAAAAAGTAGCAAAAAAAAAGCAAAAAATGCATTTTTTGAAAAAAAATTTGCATAAATTTGCATTAAAGTGGACTTTTGATTTCTTCATTAGTAGATCACTCTTGTGGAACTAATTTTTACAAAAACAGCTGTGATTATGCAAATCCGCGAAAAAAGTAGCAAAAAAACGCAAAAAATGCATTTCTTGAAAAAAAAAATTTGCTTAAATTTGCATTAAAGTGGAACTTTTGATTTCTTCATTAGTAGATCACTCTTGTGGAACTAATTTTTACAAAAACAGCTGTGATTATGCAAATCCGCGAAAAAAGTAGCAAAAAAACGCAAAAAATGCATTTTTTGAAAAAAAAGTTTGCATAAATTTGCATTAAAGCGGAACTTTTGATTTCTTCATTAGTAGATCACTCTTGTGGAACTAATTTTTACAAAAACAGCTGTGATTATGCAAATCTGCGAAAAAATTAGCAAAAAAACGCAAAAAATGCATTTTTTGAAAAAAAAGTTTGCATAAATTTGCATTAAAGCGGAACTTTTGATTTCTTCATTAGTAGATCACTCTTGTGGAATTAATTTTTACAAAAACAGCTGTGATTATGCAAATCCGCGAAAAAAGTAGCAAAAAAACGCAAAAAATGCATTTTTTGAAAAAAAAAAATTGCATAAATTTGCATTAAAGTGGAACTTTTGATTTCTTCATTAGTAGATCACTCTTGTGCAACTAATTTTTACAAAAACAGCTGTGATTATGCAAATCCGCGAGAAAAGTAGCAAAAAAACGCAAAAAATGCATTTTTTGAAAAAACATTTGCATAAATTTGCATTAAAGTGGAACTTTTGATTTCTTCATTAGTAGATCACTCTTGTGGAACTAATTTTTACAAAAACAGCTGTGATTATGCAAATCCGCGAAAAAAGTAGCAAAAAAACGCAAAAAATGCATTTTTTGAAAAAAAAGTTTGCATAAATTTGCATTAAAGTGGAACTTTTGATTTCTTCATTAGTAGATCACTCTTGTGGAACTAATTTTTACAAAAACAGCTGTGATTATGCAAATCCGCGAAAAAAGTAGCAAAAAAACGCAAAAAATGCATTTCTTGAAAAAAAAAATTTGCATAAATTTGCATTAAAGTGGAACTTTTGATTTCTTCATTAGTAGATCACTCTTGTGGAACTAATTTT
The DNA here is from genome assembly GCA_918843875.1 of Diadumene lineata. Lineage (NCBI taxonomy): Eukaryota > Metazoa > Cnidaria > Anthozoa > Actiniaria > Diadumenidae > Diadumene > Diadumene lineata. The sequence goes on from CAKKNV010000066.1 coordinate 33,279, forward strand.
TACAAAAACAGCTGTGATTATGCAAATCCGCGAAAAAAGTAGCAAAAAAACGCAAAAAAAGTCATTTTTTGAAAAAAAAATTTGCATAAATTTGCATTAAAGTGGAACTTTTGATTTCTTCATTAGTACATCACTCTTGTGGAACTAATTTTTACAAAAACAGCTGTGATTATGCAAATCCGCGAAAAAAGTAGCAAAAAAACGCAAAAAATGCATTTTTTGAAAAAAAAATTTGCATAAATTTGCATTAAAGTGGAACTTTTGATTTCTTCATTAGTAGATCACTCTTGTGGAACTAATTTTTACAAAAACAGCTGTGATTATGCAAATGCGCGAAAAAAGTAGCAAAAAAACGCAAAAAATGCATTTTTTGAAAAAAAAATTTGCATTAAAGTGGAACTTTTGATTTCTTCATTAGTAGATCACTCTTGTGGAACTAATTTTTACAAAAACAGCTGTGATTATGCAAATCCGCGAAAAAAGTAGCAAAAAAACGCAAAAAATGCATTTCTTGAAAAAAAAAATTTGCATAAATTTGCATTAAAGTGGAACTTTTGATTTCTTCATTAGTAGATCACTCTTGTGGAACTAATTTTTACAAAAACAGCTGTGATTATGCAAATCCGCGAAAAAAGTAGCAAAAAAACGCAAAAAATGCATTTTTTGAAAAAAAAGTTTGCATAAATTTGCATTAAAGCGGAACTTTTGATTTCTTCATTAGTAGATCACTCTTGTGGAACTAATTTTTACAAAAACAGCTGTGATTATGCAAATCCGCGAAAAAAGTAGCAAAAAAACGCAAAAAATGCATTTTTTGAAAAAAAATTTGCATAAATTTGCATTAAAATGGACTTTTGATTTCTTCATTAGTAGATCACTCTTGTGGAACTAATTTTTACAAAAACAGCTGTGATTATGCAAATCCGCGAAAAAAGTAGCAAAAAAACGCAAAAAATGCATTTTTTAAAAAAAAAATTTGCATAAATTTGCATTAAAGTGGAACTTTTGATTTCTTCATTAGTAGATCACTCTTGTGGAACTAACTTTTACAAAAACAGCTGTGATTATGCAAATCCGCGAAAAAAGTAGCAAAAAAACGCAAAAAATGCATTTCTTGAAAAAAAAAATTTGCATAAATTTGCATTAAAGTGGAACTTTTGATTTCTTCATTAGTACATCACTCTTGTGGAACTAATTTTTACAAAAACAGCTGTGATTATGCAAATCCGCGAAAAAAGTAGCAAAAAAAACGCAAAAAATGCATTTTTTGAAAAAAAAATTTGCATAAATTTGCATTAAAGTGGAACTTTTGATTTCTTCATTAGTAGATCACTCTTGTGGAACTAATTTTTACAAAAACAGCTGTGATTATGCAAATCCGCGAAAAAAGTAGCAAAAAAAACGCAAAAAATGCATTTTTTGAAAAAAAAATTTGCATTAAAGTGGAACTTTTGATTTCTTCATTAGCAGATCACTCTTGTGGAACTAATTTTTACAAAAACAGCTGTGATTATGCAAATCCGCGAAAAAAGTAGCAAAAAAACGCAAAAAATGCATTTCTTGAAAAAAAAAATTTGCATAAATTTGCATTAAAGTGGAACTTTTGATTTCTTCATTAGTAGATCACTCTTGTGGAACTAATTTTTACAAAAACAGCTGTGATTATGCAAATCCGCGAAAAAAGTAGCAAAAAAACGCAAAAAATGCATTTTTTGAAAAAAAAGTTTGCATAAATTTGCATTAAAGCGGAACTTTTGATTTCTTCATTAGTAGATCACTCTTGTGGAACTAATTTTTACAAAAACAGCTGTGATTATGCAAATCCGCGAAAAAAGTAGCAAAAAAAAGCAAAAAATGCATTTTTTGAAAAAAAAATGGACTTTTGATTTCTTCATTAGTAGATCACTCTTGTGGAACTAATTTTTACAAAAACAGCTGTGATTATGCAAATCCGCGAAAAAAGTAGCAAAAAAACGCAAAAAATGCATTTTTTTAAAAAAAAATTTGCATAAATTTGCATTAAAGTGGAACTTTTGATTTCTTCATTAGTAGATCACTCTTGTGGAACTAATTTTTACAAAAACAGCTGTGATTATGCAAATCCGCGAAAAAAGTAGCAAAAAAACGCAAAAAATGCATTTCTTGAAAAAAAAAATTTGCATAAATTTGCATTAAAGTGGAACTTTTGATTTCTTCATTAGTACATCACTCTTGTGGAACTAATTTTTACAAAAACAGCTGTGATTATGCAAATCCGCGAAAAAAGTAGCAAAAAAACGCAAAAAATGCATTTTTTGAAAAAAAAATTTGCATAAATTTGCATTAAAGTGGAACTTTTGATTTCTTCATTAGTAGATCACTCTTGTGGAACTAATTTTTACAAAAACAGCTGTGATTATGCAAATCCGCGAAAAAAGTAGCAAAAAAACGCAAAAAATGCATTTTTTGAAAAAAAAATTTGCATTAAAGTGGAACTTTTGATTTCTTCATTAGCAGATCACTCTTGTGGAACTAATTTTTACAAAAACAGCTGTGATTATGCAAATCCGCGAAAAAAGTAGCAAAAAAACGCAAAAAATGCATTTCTTGAAAAAAAAAATTTGCATAAATTTGCATTAAAGTGGAACTTTTGATTTCTTCATTAGTAGATCACTCTTGTGGAACTAATTTTTACAAAAACAGCTGTGATTATGCAAATCCGCGAAAAAAGTAGCAAAAAAACGCAAAAAATGCATTTTTTGAAAAAAAAGTTTGCATAAATTTGCATTAAAGCGGAACTTTTGATTTCTTCATTAGTAGATCACTCTTGTGGAACTAATTTTTACAAAAACAGCTGTGATTATGCAAATCCGCGAAAAAAGTAGCAAAAAAAAGCAAAAAATGCATTTTTTGAAAAAAAAATGGACTTTTGATTTCTTCATTAGTAGATCACTCTTGTGGAACTAATTTTTACAAAAACAGCTGTGATTATGCAAATCCGCGAAAAAAGTAGCAAAAAAACGCAAAAAATGCATTTTTTTAAAAAAAAATTTGCATAAATTTGCATTAAAGTGGAACTTTTGATTTCTTCATTAGTAGATCACTCTTGTGGAACTAATTTTTACAAAAACAGCTGTGATTATGCAAATCCGCGAAAAAAGTAGCAAAAAAACGCAAAAAATGCATTTTTTGAAAAAAAAATTTGCATAAATTTGCATTAAAGTGGAACTTTTGATTTCTTCATTAGTAGATCACTCTTGTGGAACTAATTTTTACAAAAACAGCTGTGATTATGCAAATCCGCGAAAAAAGTAGCAAAAAAACGCAAAAAATGCATTTTTTGAAAAAAAAGTTTGCATAAATTTGCATTAAAGCGGAACTTTTGATTTCTTCATTAGTAGATCACTCTTGTGGAACTAATTTTTGCAAAAACAGCTGTGATTATGCAAATCCGCGAAAAAAGTAGCAAAAAAACGCAAAAAATGCATTTTTTGAAAAAAAATTTGCATAAATTTGCATTAAAATGGACTTTTGATTTCTTCATTAGTAGGTCACTCTTGTGGAACTAATTTTTACAAAAACAGCTGTGATTATGCAAATCCGCGAAAAAAGTAGCAAAAAAACGCAAAAAATGCATTTTTAAAAAAAAAAATTTGCATAAATTTGCATTAAAGTGGAACTTTTGATTTCTTCATTAGTAGATCACTCTTGTGGAACTAACTTTTACAAAAACAGCTGTGATTATGCAAATCCGCGAAAAAAGTAGCAAAAAAACGCAAAAAATGCATTTCTTGAAAAAAAAAATTTGCATAAATTTGCATTAAAGTGGAACTTTTGATTTCTTCATTAGTACATCACTCTTGTGGAACTAATTTTTACAAAAACAGCTGTGATTATGCAAATCCGCGAAAAAAGTAGCAAAAAAACGCAAAAAATGCATTTTTTGAAAAAAAAATTTGCATAAATTTGCATTAAAGTGGAACTTTTGATTTCTTCATTAGTAGATCACTCTTGTGGAACTAATTTTTACAAAAACAGCTGTGATTATGCAAATCCGCGAAAAAAGTAGCAAAAAAACGCAAAAAATGCATTTTTTGAAAAAAAAATTTGCATTAAAGTGGAACTTTTGATTTCTTCATTAGCAGATCACTCTTGTGGAACTAATTTTTACAAAAACAGCTGTGATTATGCAAATCCGCGAAAAAAGTAGCAAAAAAACGCAAAAAATGCATTTCTTGAAAAAAAAAATTTGCATAAATTTGCATTAAAGTGGAACTTTTGATTTCTTCATTAGTAGATCACTCTTGTGGAACTAATTTTTACAAAAACAGCTGTGATTATGCAAATCCGCGAAAAAAGTAGCAAAAAAACGCAAAAAATGCATTTTTTGAAAAAAAAATTTGCATTAAAGTGGAACTTTTGATTTCTTCATTAGCAGATCACTCTTGTGGAACTAATTTTTACAAAAACAGCTGTGATTATGCAAATCCGCGAAAAAAGTAGCAAAAAAACGCAAAAAATGCATTTTTTGAAAAAAAAATTTGCATAAATTTGCATTAAAGTGGAACTTTTGATTTCTTCATTAGTAGATCACTCTTGTGGAACTAATTTTTACAAAAACAGCTGTGATTATGCAAATCCGCGAAAAAAGTAGCAAAAAAACGCAAAAAAAGCATTTTTTGAAAAAAAAGTTTGCATAAATTTGCATTAAAGCGGAACTTTTGATTTCTTCATTAGTAGATCACTCTTGTGGAACTAATTTTTACAAAAACAGCTGTGATTATGCAAATCCGCGAAAAAAGTAGCAAAAAAAAGCAAAAAATGCATTTTTTGAAAAAAAAATGGACTTTTGATTTCTTCATTAGTAGATCACTCTTGTGGAACTAATTTTTACAAAAACAGCTGTGATTATGCAAATCCGCGAAAAAAGTAGCAAAAAAACGCAAAAAATGCATTTTTTTAAAAAAAAATTTGCATAAATTTGCATTAAAGTGGAACTTTTGATTTCTTCATTAGTAGATCACTCTTGTGGAACTAATTTTTACAAAAACAGCTGTGATTATGCAAATCCGCGAAAAAAGTAGCAAAAAAACGCAAAAAATGCATTTATTGAAAAAAAAAATTTGCATAAATTTGCATTAAAGTGGAACTTTTGATTTCTTCATTAGTACATCACTCTTGTGGAACTAATTTTTACAAAAACAGCTGTGATTATGCAAATCCGCGAAAAAAGTAGCAAAAAAACGCAAAAAATGCATTTTTTGAAAAAAAAATTTGCATAAATTTGCATTAAAGTGGAACTTTTGATTTCTTCATTAGTAGATCACTCTTGTGGAACTAATTTTTACAAAAACAGCTGTGATTATGCAAATCCGCGAAAAAAGTAGCAAAAAAACGCAAAAAATGCATTTTTTGAAAAAAAAATTTGCATTAAAGTGGAACTTTTGATTTCTTCATTAGCAGATCACTCTTGTGGAACTAATTTTTACAAAAACAGCTGTGATTATGCAAATCCGCGAAAAAAGTAGCAAAAAAACGCAAAAAATGCATTTCTTGAAAAAAAAAATTTGCATAAATTTGCATTAAAGTGGAACTTTTGATTTCTTCATTAGTAGATCACTCTTGTGGAACTAATTTTTACAAAAACAGCTGTGATTATGCAAATCCGCGAAAAAAGTAGCAAAAAAACGCAAAAAATGCATTTTTTGAAAAAAAAGTTTGCATAAATTTGCATTAAAGCGGAACTTTTGATTTCTTCATTAGTAGATCACTCTTGTGGAACTAATTTTTACAAAAACAGCTGTGATTATGCAAATCCGCGAAAAAAGTAGCAAAAAAAAGCAAAAAATGCATTTTTTGAAAAAAAAATGGACTTTTGATTTCTTCATTAGTAGATCACTCTTGTGGAACTAATTTTTACAAAAACAGCTGTGATTATGCAAATCCGCGAAAAAAGTAGCAAAAAAACGCAAAAAATGCATTTTTTTAAAAAAAAATTTGCATAAATTTGCATTAAAGTGGAACTTTTGATTTCTTCATTAGTAGATCACTCTTGTGGAACTAATTTTTACAAAAACAGCTGTGATTATGCAAATCCGCGAAAAAAGTAGCAAAAAAACGCAAAAAATGCATTTTTTGAAAAAAAAATTTGCATAAATTTGCATTAAAGTGGAACTTTTGATTTCTTCATTAGTAGATCACTCTTGTGGAACTAATTTTTACAAAAACAGCTGTGATTATGCAAATCCGCGAAAAAAGTAGCAAAAAAACGCAAAAAATGCATTTTTTGAAAAAAAAATTTGCATAAATTTGCATTAAAGTGGAACTTTTGATTTCTTCATTAGTAGATCACTCTTGTGGAACTAATTTTTACAAAAACAGCTGTGATTATGCAAATCCGCGAAAAAAGTAGCAAAAAAACGCAAAAAATGCATTTTTTGAAAAAAAAATTTGCATTAAAGTGGAACTTTTGATTTCTTCATTAGCAGATCACTCTTGTGGAACTAATTTTTACAAAAACAGCTGTGATTATGCAAATCCGCGAAAAAAGTAGCAAAAAAACGCAAAAAATGCATTTCTTGAAAAAAAAAATTTGCATAAATTTGCATTAAAGTGGAACTTTTGATTTCTTCATTAGTAGATCACTCTTGTGGAACTAATTTTTACAAAAACAGCTGTGATTATGCAAATCCGCGAAAAAAGTAGCAAAAAAACGCAAAAAATGCATTTTTTGAAAAAAAAGTTTGCATAAATTTGCATTAAAGCGGAACTTTTGATTTCTTCATTAGTAGATCACTCTTGTGGAACTAATTTTTACAAAAACAGCTGTGATTATGCAAATCCGCGAAAAAAGTAGCAAAAAAAAGCAAAAAATGCATTTTTTGAAAAAAAAATGGACTTTTGATTTCTTCATTAGTAGATCACTCTTGTGGAACTAATTTTTACAAAAACAGCTGTGATTATGCAAATCCGCGAAAAAAGTAGCAAAAAAACGCAAAAAATGCATTTTTTTAAAAAAAAATTTGCATAAATTTGCATTAAAGTGGAACTTTTGATTTCTTCATTAGTAGATCACTCTTGTGGAACAAATTTTTACAAAAACAGCTGTGATTATGCAAATCCGCGAAAAAAGTAGCAAAAAAACGCAAAAAATGCATTTTTTGAAAAAAAAATTTGCATAAATTTGCATTAAAGTGGAACTTTTGATTTCTTCATTAGTAGATCACTCTTGTGGAACTAATTTTTACAAAAACAGCTGTGATTATGCAAATCCGCGAAAAAAGTAGCAAAAAAACGCAAAAAATGCATTTTTTGAAAAAAAAGTTTGCATAAATTTGCATTAAAGTGGAACTTTTGATTTCTTCATTAGTAGATCACTCTTGTGGAACTAATTTTTGCAAAAACAGCTGTGATTATGCAAATCCGCGAAAAAAGTAGCAAAAAAACGCAAAAAATGCATTTTTTGAAAAAAAATTTGCATAAATTTGCATTAAAATGGACTTTTGATTTCTTCATTAGTAGGTCACTCTTGTGGAACTAATTTTTACAAAAACAGCTGTGATTATGCAAATCCGCGAAAAAAGTAGCAAAAAAACGCAAAAAATGCATTTTTAAAAAAAAAAATTTGCATAAATTTGCATTAAAGTGGAACTTTTGATTTCTTCATTATTAGATCACTCTTGTGGAACTAATTTTTACAAAAACAGCTGTGATTATGCAAATCCGCGAAAAAAGTAGCAAAAAAACGCAAAAAATGCATTTTTTGAAAAAAAAAATTTGCATAAATTTGCATTAAAGTGGAACTTTTGATTTCTTCATTAGTACATCACTCTTGTGGAACTAATTTTTACAAAAACAGCTGTGATTATGCAAATCCGCGAAAAAAGTAGCAAAAAAATGCAAAAAATGCATTTTTTGAAAAAAAAATTTGCATAAATTTGCATTAAAGTGGAACTTTTGATTTCTTCATTAGTAGATCACTCTTGTGGAACTAATTTTTACAAAAACAGCTGTGATTATGCAAATCCGCGAAAAAAGTAGCAAAAAAACGCAAAAAATGCATTTTTTGAAAAAAAAATTTGCATTAAAGTGGAACTTTTGATTTCTTCATTAGCAGATCACTCTTGTGGAACTAATTTTTACAAAAACAGCTGTGATTATGCAAATCCGCGAAAAAAGTAGCAAAAAAACGCAAAAAATGCATTTTTTGAAAAAAAAAATTTGCATAAATTTGCATTAAAGTGGAACTTTTGATTTCTTCATTAGTAGATCACTCTTGTGGAACTAATTTTTACAAAAACAGCTGTGATTATGCAAATCCGCGAAAAAAGTAGCAAAAAAACGCAAAAAATGCATTTTTTGAAAAAAAAGTTTGCATAAATTTGCATTAAAGCGGAACTTTTGATTTCTTCATTAGTAGATCACTCTTGTGGAACTAATTTTTACAAAAACAGCTGTGATTATGCAAATCCGCGAAAAAAGTAGCAAAAAAAACGCAAAAAATGCATTTTTTTAAAAAAAAATTTGCATAAATTTGCATTAAAGTGGAACTTTTGATTTCTTCATTAGTAGATCACTCTTGTGGAACTAATTTTTACAAAAACAGCTGTGATTATGCAAATCCGCGAAAAAAGTAGCAAAAAAACGCAAAAAATGCATTTTTTGAAAAAAAAATTTGCATAAATTTGCATTAAAGTGGAACTTTTGATTTCTTCATTAGTAGATCACTCTTGTGGAACTAATTTTTACAAAAACAGCTGTGATTATGCAAATCCGCGAAAAAAGTAGCAAAAGAAACGCAAAAAATGCATTTTTTGAAAAAAAAATTTGCATAAATTTGCATTAAAGTGGAACTTTTGATTTCTTCATTAGTAGATCACTCTTGTGGAACTAATTTTTACAAAAACAGCTGTGATTATGCAAATCCGCGAAAAAAAGTAGCAAAAAACGCAAAAAATGCATTTTTTGAAAAAAAAATTTGCATAAATTTGCATTAAAGTGGAACTTTTGATTTCTTCATTAGTAGATCACTCTTGTGGAACTAAGTTTTACAAAAACAGCTGTGATGATGCAAATCCGCGAAAAAAAGTAGCAAAAAAACGCAAAAAATGCATTTTTTGAAAAAAAAATTTGCATAAATTTGCATTAAAATGGAACTTTTGATTTCTTCATTAGTAGATCACTCTTGTGGAACTAATTTTTACAAAAACAGCTGTGATTATGCAAATCCGCGAAAAAAGTAGCAAAAAAAACGCAAAAAATGCATTTTTTGAAAAAAAATTTGCATAAATTTGCATTAAAGTGGAACTTTTGATTTCTTCATTAGTACATCACTCTTGTGGAACTAATTTTTACAAAAACAGCTGTGATTATGCAAATCCGCGAAAAAAGTAGCAAAAGAAACGCAAAAAATGCATTTTTTGAAAAAAAAATTTGCATAAATTTGCATTAAAGTGGAACTTTTGATTTCTTCATTAGTAGATCACTCTTGTGGAGCTAATTTTTACAAAAACAGCTGTGATTATGCAAATCCGCGAAAAAAAGTAGCAAAAAACGCAAAAAATGCATTTTTTGAAAAAAAAATTTGCATCAATTTGCATTAAAGTGGAACTTTTGAGTTCTTCATTAGTAGATCACTCTTGTGGAACTAAGTTTTACAAAAACAGCTGTGATGATGCAAATCCGCGAAAAAAAGTAGCAAAAAAACGCAAAAAATGCATTTTTTGAAAAAAAAATTTGCATAAATTTGCATTAAAATGGAACTTTTGATTTCTTCATTAGTAGATCACTCTTGTGGAACTAATTTTTACAAAAACAGCTGTGATTATGCAAATCCGCGAAAAAAGTAGCAAAAAAAAACGCAAAAAATGCATTTTTTGAAAAAAAATTTGCATAAATTTGCATTAAAGTGGAACTTTTGATTTCTTCATTAGTACATCACTCTTGTGGAACTAATTTTTACAAAAACAGCTGTGATTATGCAAATCCGCGAAAAAAGTAGCAAAAGAAACGCAAAAAATGCATTTTTTGAAAAAAAAATTTGCATAAATTTGCATTAAAGTGGAACTTTTGATTTCTTCATTAGTAGATCACTCTTGTGGAGCTAATTTTTACAAAAACAGCTGTGATTATGCAAATCCGCGAAAAAAAGTAGCAAAAAACGCAAAAAATGCATTTTTTGAAAAAAAAATTTGCATAAATTTGCATTAAAGTGGAACTTTTGAGTTCTTCATTAGTAGATCACTCTTGTGGAACTAAGTTTTACAAAAACAGCTGTGATTATGCAAATCCGCGAAAAAAAGTAGCAAAAAAACGCAAAAAATGCATTTTTTGAAAAAAAAATTTGCATAAATTTGCATTAAAGTGGAACTTTTGATTTCTTCATTAGTAGATCACTCTTGTGGAACTAATTTTTACAAAAACAGCTGTGATTATGCAAATCCGCGAAAAAAGTAGCAAAAAAAACGCAAAAAAAGTCATTTTTTGAAAAAAAAATTTGCATAAATTTGCATTAAAGTGGAACTTTTGATTTCTTCATTAGTACATCACTCTTGTGGAACTAATTTTTACAAAAACAGCTGTGATTATGCAAATCCGCGAAAAAAGTAGCAAAAAAAACGCAAAAAATGCATTTTTTGAAAAAAAAATTTGCATAAATTTGCATTAAAGTGGAACTTTTGATTTCTTCATTAGTAGATCACTCTTGTGGAACTAATTTTTACAAAAACAGCTGTGATTATGCAAATCCGCGAAAAAAGTAGCAAAAAAACGCAAAAAATGCATTTTTTGAAAAAAAAATTTGCATTAAAGTGGAACTTTTGATTTCTTCATTAGTAGATCACTCTTGTGGAACTAATTTTTACAAAAACAGCTGTGATTATGCAAATCCGCGAAAAAAGTAGCAAAAAAAACGCAAAAAATGCATTTCTTGAAAAAAAAAATTTGCATAAATTTGCATTAAAGTGGAACTTTTGATTTCTTCATTAGTAGATCACTCTTGTGGAACTAATTTTTACAAAAACAGCTGTGATTATGCAAATCCGCGAAAAAAGTAGCAAAAAAACGCAAAAAATGCATTTTTTGAAAAAAAAGTTTGCATAAATTTGCATTAAAGCGGAACTTTTGATTTCTTCATTAGTAGATCACTCTTGTGGAACTAATTTTTACAAAAACAGCTGTGATTATGCAAATCCGCGAAAAAAGTAGCAAAAAAAACGCAAAAAATGCATTTTTTGAAAAAAAATTTGCATAAATTTGCATTAAAATGGACTTTTGATTTCTTCATTAGTAGATCACTCTTGTGGAACTAATTTTTACAAAAACAGCTGTGATTATGCAAATCCGCGAAAAAAGTAGCAAAAAAACGCAAAAAATGCATTTTTTTAAAAAAAAATTTGCATAAATTTGCATTAAAGTGGAACTTTTGATTTCTTCATTAGTAGATCACTCTTGTGGAACTAATTTTTTACAAAAACAGCTGTGATTATGCAAATCCGCGAAAAAAGTAGCAAAAAAAACGCAAAAAATGCATTTCTTGAAAAAAAAAATTTGCATAAATTTGCATTAAAGTGGAACTTTTGATTTCTTCATTAGTACATCACTCTTGTGGAACTAATTTTTACAAAAACAGCTGTGATTATGCAAATCCGCGAAAAAATTAGCAAAAAAACGCAAAAAAATGCATTTTTTGAAAAAAAAATTTGCATAAATTTGCATTAAAGTGGAACTTTTGATTTCTTCATTAGTAGATCACTCTTGTGGAACTAATTTTTACAAAAACAGCTGTGATTATGCAAATCCGCGAAAAAAGTAGCAAAAAAACGCAAAAAATGCATTTTTTGAAAAAAAAATTTGCATTAAAGTGCAACTTTTGATTTCTTCATTAGTAGATCACTCTTGTGGAACTCATTTTTACAAAAACAGCTGTGATTATGCAAATCCGCGAAAAAAGTAGCAAAAAAACGCAAAAAATGCATTTCTTGAAAAAAAAAATTTGCATAAATTTGCATTAAAGTGGAACTTTTGATTTTCATTAGTAGATCACTCTTGTGGAACTAATTTTTACAAAAACAGCTGTGATTATGCAAATCCGCGAAAAAAGTAGCAAAAAAACGCAAAAAATGCATTTTTTGAAAAAAAGTTTGCATAAATTTGCATTAAAGCGGAACTTTTGATTTCTTCATTAGTAGATCACTCTTGTGGAACTAATTTTTACAAAAACAGCTGTGATTATGCAAATCCGCGAAAAAAGTAGCAAAAAAAAGCAAAAAATGCATTTTTTGAAAAAAAAATGGACTTTTGATTTCTTCATTAGTAGATCACTCTTGTGGAACTAATTTTTACAAAAACAGCTGTGATTATGCAAATCCGCGAAAAAAGTAGCAAAAAAACGCAAAAAATGCATTTTTTTAAAAAAAAATTTGCATAAATTTGCATTAAAGTGGAACTTTTGATTTCTTCATTAGTAGATCACTCTTGTGGAACTAATTTTTACAAAAACAGCTGTGATTATGCAAATCCGCGAAAAAAGTAGCAAAAAAACGCAAGAAATGCATTTTTTGAAAAAAAAGTTTGCATAAATTTGCATTAAAGCGGAACTTTTGATTTCTTCATTAGTAGATCACTCTTGTGGAACTAATTTTTACAAAAACAGCTGTGATTATGCAAATCCGCGAAAAAAGTAGCAAAAAAACGCAAAAAATGCATTTTTTGAAAAAAATTTGCATAAATTTGCATTAAAATGGACTTTTGATTTCTTCATTAGTAGATCACTCTTGTGGAACTAATTTTTACAAAAACAGCTGTGATTATGCAAATCCGCGAAAAAGTAGCAAAAAAACGCAAAAAATGCATTTTTTAAAAAAAAAATTTGCATAAATTTGCATTAAAGTGGAACTTTTGATTTCTTCATTAGTAGATCACTCTTGTGGAACTAATTTTTACAAAAACAGCTGTGATTATGCAAATCCGCGAAAAAAGTAGCAAAAAAACGCAAAAAATGCATTTCTTGAAAAAAAAAATTTGCATAAATTTGCATTAAAGTGGAACTTTTGATTTCTTCATTAGTACATCACTCTTGTGGGAACTAATTTTTACAAAAACAGCTGTGATTATGCAAATCCGCGAAAAAAATTAGCAAAAAAACGCAAAAAATGCATTTTTTGAAAAAAAAATTTGCATAAATTTGCATTAAAGTGGAACTTTTGATTTCTTCATTAGTAGATCACTCTTGTGGAACTAATTTTTACAAAAACAGCTGTGATTATGCAAATCCGCGAAAAAAGTAGCAAAAAAACGCAAAAAATGCATTTTTTGAAAAAAAAATTTGCATTAAAGTGGAACTTTTGATTTCTTCATTAGTAGATCACTCTTGTGGAACTAATTTTTACAAAAACAGCTGTGATTATGCAAATCCGCGAAAAAAGTAGCAAAAAAACGCAAAAAATGCATTTCTTGAAAAAAAAAATTTGCATAAATTTGCATTAAAGTGGAACTTTTGATTTCTTCATTAGTAGATCACTCTTGTGGAACTAATTTTTACAAAAACAGCTGTGATTATGCAAATCCGCGAAAAAAGTAGCAAAAAAAACGCAAAAAATGCATTTTTTGAAAAAAAAGTTTGCATAAATTTGCATTAAAGCGGAACTTTTGATTTCTTCATTAGTAGATCACTCTTGTGGAACTAATTTTTACAAAAACAGCTGTGATTATGCAAATCCGCGAAAAAAGTAGCAAAAAAAAGCAAAAAATGCATTTTTTGAAAAAAAAATGGACTTTTGATTTCTTCATTAGTAGATCACTCTTGTGGAACTAATTTTTACAAAAACAGCTGTGATTATGCAAATCCGCGAAAAAAGTAGCAAAAAAAACGCAAAAAATGCATTTTTTTAAAAAAAAATTTGCATAAATTTGCATTAAAGTGGAACTTTTGATTTCTTCATTAGTAGATCACTCTTGTGGAACTAATTTTTACAAAAACAGCTGTGATTATGCAAATCCGCGAAAAAAGTAGCAAAAAAACGCAAAAAATGCATTTTTTGAAAAAAAAATTTGCATAAATTTGCATTAAAGTGGAACTTTTGATTTCTTCATTAGTAGATCACTCTTGTGGAACTAATTTTTACAAAAACAGCTGTGATTATGCAAATCCGCGAAAAAAGTAGCAAAAGAAACGCAAAAAATGCATTTTTTGAAAAAAAAATTTGTATAAATTTGCATTAAAGTGGAACTTTTGATTTCTTCATTAGTAGATCACTCTTGTGGAGCTAATTTTTACAAAAACAGCTGTGATTATGCAAATCCGCGAAAAAAAGTAGCAAAAAACGCAAAAAATGCATTTTTTGAAAAAAAAATTTGCATAAATTTGCATTAAAGTGGAACTTTTGAGTTCTTCATTAGTAGATCACTCTTGTGGAACTAAGTTTTACAAAAACAGCTGTGATGATGCAAATCCGCGAAAAAAAGTAGCAAAAAAACGCAAAAAATGCATTTTTTGAAAAAAAAATTTGCATAAATTTGCATTAAAATGGAACTTTTGATTTCTTCATTAGTAGATCACTCTTGTGGAACTAATTTTTACAAAAACAGCTGTGATTATGCAAATCCGCGAAAAAAGTAGCAAAAAAAAACGCAAAAAATGCATTTTTTGAAAAAAAATTTGCATAAATTTGCATTAAAGTGGAACTTTTGATTTCTTCATTAGTACATCACTCTTGTGGAACTAAGTTTTACAAAAACAGCTGTGATTATGCAAATCCGCGAAAAAAGTAGCAAAAGAAACGCAAAAAATGGATTTTTTGAAAAAAAAATTTGCATAAATTTGCATTAAAGTGGAACTTTTGATTTCTTCATTAGTAGATCACTCTTGTGGAACTAATTTTTACAAAAACAGCTGTGATTATGCAAATCCGCGAAAAAAAGTAGCAAAAAACGCAAAAAAATGCATTTTTTGAAAAAAAAATTTGCATAAATTTGCATTAAAGTGGAACTTTTGAGTTCTTCATTAGTAGATCACTCTTGTGGAACTAAGTTTTACAAAAACAGCTGTGATGATGCAAATCCGCGAAAAAAAGTAGCAAAAAAAACGCAAAAAATGCATTTTTTGAAAAAAAAATTTGCATAAATTTGCATTAAAGTGGAACTTTTGATTTCTTCATTAGTAGATCACTCTTGTGGAACTAATTTTTACAAAAACAGCTGTGATTATGCAAATCCGCGAAAAAAGTAGCAAAAAAAAACGCAAAAAATGCATTTTTTGAAAAAAAATTTGCATAAATTTGCATTAAAGTGGACTTTTGATTTCTTCATTAGTAGATCACTCTTGTGGAACTAATTTTTACAAAAACAGCTGTGATTATGCAAATCCGCGAAAAAAGTAGCAAAAAAACGCAAAAAATGCATTTTTTTGAAAAAAAAAATTTGCATAAATTTGCATTAAAGTGGAACTTTTGATTTCTTCATTAGTACATCACTCTTGTGGAACTAATTTTTACAAAAACAGCTGTGATTATGCAAATCCGCGAAAGAAGTAGCAAAAAAACGCAAAAAATGCATTTTTTGAAAAAAAAATTTGCATAAATTTGCATTAAAGTGGAACTTTTGATTTCTTCATTAGTAGATCACTCTTGTGGAACTAATTTTTACAAAAACAGCTGTGATTATGCAAATCGGCGAAAAAAGTAGCAAAAAAAACGCAAAAAATGCATTTTTTGAAAAAAAAATTTGCAAAAATTTGCATTAAAGTGGAACTTTTGATTTCTTCATTAGTAGATCACTCTTGTGGAACTAATTTTTACAAAAACAGCTGTGATTATGCAAATCCGCGAAAAAAGTAGCAAAAAAAACGCAAAAAATGCATTTTTTGAAAAAAAATTTGCATAAATTTGCATTAAAGTGGAACTTTTGATTTCTTCATTAGTAGATCACTCTTGTGGAACTAATTTTTACAAAAACAGCTGTGATTATGCAAATCCGCGAAAAAAGTAGCAAAAAAACGCAAAAAAATGCATTTTTTGAAAAAAAAATTTGCATAAATTTGCATTAAAGTGGAACTTTTGATTTCTTCATTAGTACATCACTCTTGTGGAACTAATTTTTACAAAAACAGCTGTGATTATGCAAATCCGCGAAAAAAGTAGCAAAAAAAACGCAAAAAATGCATTTTTTGAAAAAAAAATTTGCATAAATTTGCATTAAAGTGGAACTTTTGATTTCTTCATTAGTAGATCACTCTTGTGGAACTAATTTTTACAAAAACAGCTGTGATTATGCAAATCCGCGAAAAAAGTAGCAAAAAAACGCAAAAAATGCATTTTTTGAAAAAAAAATTTGCATAAATTTGCATTAAAGTGGAACTTTTGATTTCTTCATTAGTACATCACTCTTGTGGAACTAATTTTTACAAAAACAGCTGTGATTATGCAAATCCGCGAAAAAAGTAGCAAAAAAACGCAAAAAATGCATTTTTTGAAAAAAAAATTTGCATAAATTTGCATTAAAGTGGAACTTTTGATTTCTTCATTAGTAGATCACTCTTGTGGAACTAATTTTTACAAAAACAGCTGTGATTATGCAAATCCGCGAAAAAAAAGTAGCAAAAAAACGCAAAAATTGCATTTTTTGAAAAAAAATTTGCATAAATTTGCATTAAAGTGGAACTTTTGATTTCTTCATTAGTAGATCACTCTTGTGGAACTAATTTTTACAAAAACAGCTGTGAATATGCAAATCCCCGAAAAAAGTAGCAAAAAAACGCAAAAAATGCATTTTTTGAAAAAAAAATTTGCATAAATTTGCATTAAAGTGGAACTTTTGATTTCTTCACTAGTAGATCACTCTTGTGGAACTAATTTTTACAAAAACAGCTGTGATTATGCAAATCCGCGAAAAAAGTAGCAAAAAAACGCAAAAAATGCATTTTTTGAAAAAAAAATTTGCATAAATTCGCATTAAAGTGGAACTTTTGATTTCTTCATTAGTAGATCACTCTTGTGGAACTAATTTTTACAAAAACAGCTGTGATTATGAAAATCCGCGAAAAAAGTAGCAAAAAAACGCAAAAAATGCATTTTTTGAAACAAAAATTTGCATAAATTTGCATTAAAGTGGAACTTTTGATTTCTTCATTAGTAGATCACTCTTGTGGAACTAATTTTTACAAAAACAGCTGTGATTAGGCAAATCCGCGAAAAAAGTAGCAAAAAAAACGCAAAAAATGCATTTTTTGAAAAAAAATTTGCATAAATTTGCATTAAAGTGGAACTTTTGATTTCTTCATTAGTAGATCACTCTTGTGGAACTAATTTTTACAAAAACAGCTGTGATTATGCAAATCCGCGAAAAAAGTAGCAAAAAAACGCAAAAAATGCATTTTTTGAAAAAAAAAATTTGCATAAATTTGCATTAAAGTGGAACTTTTGATTTCTTCATTAGTAGATCACTCTTGTGGAACTAATTTTTACAAAAACAGCTGTGATTATGCAAATCCGCGAAAAAAGTAGCAAAAAAACGCAAAAAATACATTTTTTGAAAAAAAATTTGCATAAATTTGCATTAAAGTGGAACTTCTGATTTCTTCATTAGTACATCACTCTTGTGGAACTAATTTTTACAAAAACAGCTGTGATTATGCAAATCCGCGAAAAAAGTAGCAAAAAAAACGCAAAAAATGCATTTTTTGAAAAAAAATTGCATAAATTTGCATTAAAGTGGAACTTTTGATTTCTTCATTAGTAGATCACTCTTGTGGAACTAATTTTTACAAAAACAGCTGTGATTATGCAAATCCGCGAAAAAAGTAGCAAAAAAAGGCAAAAATGCATTTTTTAGAAAAAAAAATTTGCATAAATTTGCATTAAAGTGGAACTTTTGAGTTCTTCATTAGTAGATCACTCTTGTGGAACTAATTTTTACAAAAACAGCTGTGATTATGCAAATTCGCGAAAAAAGTAGCAAAAAAACGCAAAAAATGCATTTTTTGAAAAAAAAATTTGCATAAATTCGCATTAAAGTGGAACTTTTGATTTCTTCATTAGTAGATCACTCTTGTGGAACTAATTTTTTACAAAAACAGCTGTGATT
This sequence comes from Diadumene lineata, assembly GCA_918843875.1. Lineage (NCBI taxonomy): Eukaryota > Metazoa > Cnidaria > Anthozoa > Actiniaria > Diadumenidae > Diadumene > Diadumene lineata. Next base: position 51,336 of record CAKKNV010000066.1, read on the forward strand.
ATGCAAATCCGCGAAAAAAGTAGCAAAAAAACGCAAAAAATGCATTTTTTGAAAAAAAAATTTGCATAAATTTGCATTAAAGTGGAACTTTTGATTTCTTCAATAGTAGATCACTCTTGTGGAACTAATTTTTACAAAAACAGCTGTGATTATGCAAATCCGCGAAAAAAAGTAGCAAAAAAACGCAAAAAATGCATTTTTTGAAAAAAAATTTGCATAAATTTGCATTAAAGTGGAACTTTTGATTTTTTCATTAGTAGATCACTCTTGTGGAACTAATTTTTACAAAAACAGCTGTGAATATGCAAATCCCCGAAAAAAGTAGCAAAAAAACGCAAAAAATGCATTTTTTGAAAAAAAAATTTGCATAAATTTGCATTAAAGTGGAACTTTTGATTTCTTCATTAGTAGATCACTCTTGTGGAACTAAGTTTTACAAAAACAGCTGTGATTATGCAAATCCGCGAAAAAAGTAGCAAAAAAAACGCAAAAAAATGCATTTTTTGAAAAAAAAATTTGCATAAATTTGCATTAAAGTGGAACTTTTGATTTCTTCATTAGTAGATCACTCTTGTGGAACTAATTTTTACAAAAACAGCTGTGATTATGCAAATCCGCGAAAAAAGTAGCAAAAAAACGCAAAAAATGCATTTTTTGAAAAAAAAATTTGCATGAATTTGCATTAAAGTGGAACTTTTGATTTCTTCATTAGTAGATCACTCTTGTGGAACTAATTTTTACAAAAACAGCTGTGATTATGCAAATCCGCAAAAAAAGTAGCAAAAAAACGCAAAAAATACATTTTTTGAAAAAAAAATTGCATAAATTTGCATTAAAGTGGAACTTTTGATTTCTTCATTAGTACATCACTCTTGTGGAACTAATTTTTACAAAAACAGCTGTGATTATGCAAATCCGCAAAAAAAAAAGCAAAAAAACGCAAAAAATACATTTTTTGAAAAAAAATTTGCATAAATTTGCATTAAAGTGGAACTTTTGATTTCTTCATTAGTACATCACTCTTGTGGAACTAATTTTTACAAAAACAGCTGTGATTATGCAAATCCGCGAAAAAAGTAGCAAAAAAAACGCAAAAAATGCATTTTTTGAAAAAAAATTGCATAAATTTGCATTAAAGTGGAACTTTTGAGTTCTTCATTAGTAGATCACTCTTGTGGAACTAATTTTTACAAAAACAGCTGTGATTATGCAAATCCGCGAAAAAAGTAGCAAAAAAACGCAAAAATTGCATTTTTTGAAAAAAAAATTTGCATAAATTTGCATTAAAGTGGAACTTTTGATTTCTTCATTAGTAGATCACTCTTGTGGAACTAATTTTTACAAAAACAGCTGTGATTATGCAAATCCGCGAAAAAAGTAGCAAAAAAAACGCAAAAAATGCATTTTTTGAAAAAAAAAAATTGCATAAATTTGCATTAAAGTGGAACTTTTGATTTCTTCATTAGTAGATCACTCTTGTGGAACTAATTTTTACAAAAACAGCTGTGATTATGCAAATCCGCGAGAAAAGTAGCAAAAAAACGCAAAACATGCATTTTTTGAAAAAAAATTTGCATAAATTTGCATTAAAGTGGAACTTTTGATTTCTTCATTAGTAGATCACTCTTGTGGAACTAATTTTTACAAAAACAGCTGTGATTATGCAAATCCGCGAAAAAAGTAGCAAAAAAACGCAAAAAATGCATTTTTTGAAAAAAAAATTTGCATAAATTTGCATTAAAGGGGAACTTTTGATTTCTTCATTAGTACATCACTCTTGTTGAACTAATTTTTACAAAAACAGCTGTGATTATGCAAATCCGCGAAAAAAGTAGCAAAAAAACGCAAAAAATGCATTTTTTGAAAAAAAAAATTGCATAAATTTGCATTAAAGTGGAACTTTTGATTTCTTCATTAGTAGATCACTCTTGTGGAACTAATTTTTACAAAAACAGCTGTGATTATGCAAATCGGCGAAAAAAGTAGCAAAAAAACGCAAAAAATGCATTTTTTGAAAAAAAAATTTGCATAAATTTGCATTAAAGTGGAACTTTTGATTTCTTCATTAGTAGATCACTCTTGTGGAACTAATTTTTACAAAAACAGCTGTGATTATGCAAATCCGCGAAAAAAGTAGCAAAA
>CAKKNV010000067.1:0-52756 GCA_918843875.1 Diadumene lineata
GCATTATCTCTTTGTATTAGTTGTAAGTTGAAAGGTAATTTTTAAGTCATAACTTTGAACAGTTGGAGTGGTTTGTTAAACCTGTTGAAAACCTCTTTTATGCATGGCCTACATTCCAAATGTTATTTTCAGATGTATTTTGTGTCGTGTTCATAGGTTTTGAAAACCACTCAGACTTTTAAGAAATTCAAACAATGTAATAAATATGAAGGCATTTAAAGACATTAAGCATGTGAATTTGAGGGATGTGGACGAGAATGTTTGCACTTCATTTTGTGCTTTGAAAAGAATTCTATTAAAGGTGCAAATGTTTTGTTGAAATCTGTATTGCGATCGACAAGTTCTGAAGATGTTATTATTCCACAGAAGGGCACATGATATGTAGTCATCATGGCTTCTTGTTCATATGCTTATGGTCATTAAATGTGCAATACTTGGAAATCGAACAATGTGCATTACAGATATTTATTTACAAATTATTAAGAGTGTACTGGTATGCATACTAGATTTACCATTTTTTTAAATACACATTGTTACACAAAGTGAGATAGATTATGGTATGAGAAAAGGAAAATGCCAGTTACAAAATTGCATGAATTTGTAACCATCAAAATATTGGGAAATAAATTTCTGCTTAGAGAAATTCAACCATAATGGCAAATACAGTATGCACACTGCACTACTTTTTGTTCTGATCTGTATTGAGTAAACACTCATTCTGTGAAAAGTTGTCTCTTTGCCTTTTTTGGCATAAGTTCAAAGTCCAATGCAACAAACTGCATTTCTTGTCTTCTGTTTAAGCGCTTCAAAACTAGAATGGTATAAGTTTTGTTGCAAATGTCGTTGATTGATTCCTGTGTATTTTCTTCAAATTCAGAAATCTTACACAAAGTAGAGACGTTATCATGAAACAGCACAAGTTCATGACAGAAACCATCAAGTCTCAAAGTAAAAGTGTATCTTTCAGATACAGAAACCACTTTGGAACATTTGCTGCAAAAAGAATCTGTATCCATAGTTATAACTGCTGTTCTACAGTTGTCACATGCACGGTAGCTTTCGTACTGTAGTTTATCAATTTTAGCAACAATTTTTACAGTACTGTTGGTTTGTAAGTTTGGAAGCTCATCCAAATCAACAGTCTTGTATGGTTGACTATCAAGGCGATGCTTAGTTAGCGGTAAAAAACTAACTGTTTCTTGAATTTCTTGCCAATTATCAGATAAGTGTTTAGCTTTTGGATCATTTTCATTAGCATACAATATTTTGCCACATGATAATGAGACTTCTGACCCATACGCTTTGACAAGAGCATTTTGAATCTTCACCGTTTGTCCATGTTGTGGTACAAATTGTTCGGCTGTATCAGCCCATAGTGTTACTTTAATTTTGAAATGCTCATCTGCAATTGTGATTGATGTTCTTGAAACGGTTGTGCCCTTGTTGGTATTTGTTGGGGTTATTTCAGACTCATAATCAATGATGACACCTACAGTACTAACTCGACTGTTTACATGTTTGCCGATATCTTCTATTGAGAGGAAGCCTACCTCTGGCTCAGATATGCGTGTGGAGCTTATTTCTACAGTAACTCCTGATGTTAAAGTTAAATCAAATGGAATATAGTTACTTTTTATATATTGTGGTGGCGTTTTCTTGATTGCGATGTTTAAGAACTTGTAGCATGAACCCTGAAAAATCTTATTGTTAAAAAATATGGCAACTGGGCCCCAAGCTATCAGTCTTGCATGTTTTGAACCATCTGTAACATCTGCTTGAAAGAGATGGTTTGAGTTTGTAAGGTCTTTTAACTCTTTGCTGATAACAAGAACGTCAACTGACACTGTTTTTGATTCATCTGTTATGTCTGTGATAGTATAAAAATACAGAAGAATTACTATAATAATTTAATTTGTATAAAAGAGATGATTGGTAAATGCTGTGATTTATAATCATATTTTTCTTTTGTAATCACTACATAATCCTGCAATCTGATTGGTTCAAAGGAGTGTAATTAATGCCCAAATTTTATTCATGTGCTCTAAATTGCATCCTGTGCTGATTTTCAGAGGAGATATGTGCCACATTTTAACCAGTCACAGCCGAGAATCAAAGGAAACCCTTTCAATGTTACTGTTGAGTGAAAAGCAGTCACTTTTTCCAGAGGGAAGTTTTCTGGAAGGATTTTTCAACAATTTTAAAAGAAGAAGATATCCAAAACACAGAAAAAGATCTCAAATTTGTTTGGAATAAAAAAATGCACTTGACTCCGTTTAATTACCATTATATACTTGTCGGGTGGCTAGTTGATAAATGAGACGAGTGATCACTGTATTTGTAAAATTGGTACTTTTATCTAGTATATGAAGGTCTTCATGATTGTTGACAATTTTTAATTGGCCTATGAATGTTGTTAGTTACACAATAAGCACACAATGAACAGGTATTCCAAAATCATGGTAAAGAAACACACTTTGTTCAAATATCATATTCAATTGCTGTCCATGCACTTAACAGTATTCATTTTTATGCTGTATCATCTGTAATTAGCAAATTATGATAAATGGCAAATAATTTTTTTTCATGTCTAAAATTGGTTGGTACGTGGGCATTGTTATATATTCAGTTAGTTGTTTTATTTATATAGCCAAGCTTTTGTGCTAATTGCGGATCTTCAGGGCAAAAATGGATGTCATCGCACAGAATGCTATTGTTCTCAGGGACATTTACTTATGGTGCTAAATTATTCACACTAGGCATAAATATGAATAAATCAGTGTGATTTAAGGTTGTGATTGGCTGTTTTATCACTGAAAATTTGAATATTTCTACTGACAAAGCTACAAGCAATTACGGACACAAGGTTTCAGAATTCTATACCAAAATCCACCTATTGTTGTCTTATCCGCTTATTGTTTTCGTGCGTGTCAAAATGTTATGATACAACAATAAAAAAAATTCGCAAGTCTACACCAACTATAAAGAAATAATAAACTAATAATTTTCACACAGCGCATTTTGTTCGAATTTGATATTAAACATTCTCAATGACAAACGGCACACAAAGCTATATGAGTAGTTTGAGCGCTCTTACAGGAATTTTTCTAGCTAAATGGTGCGTTTACATATGATAGAGGCCAAACTTATATCAAATGAAACTTTAAATTGTGTAGTTTGTTTATGTTTGTGACTTTTTGATACGTTTATTAAACCAGACTTGTTTAATTTAAGCAAAATAACATTCAAAATGACCTTCTCACAAACTCGAAACATGAAGCCGACAACTCGAGTTCAAATGAGTTGTTTAAAGTTCATTTCTTTTCCAATCTTAATGAAACTTATATCAAATGGAAACTTAAAATTTGTAGTTTGTTTACTTGTGACTTTTTTTGATGCGTTCATAAACCAAATTTGTTTGAAAGCAAAAAACCCTCACAATTTCACAAATTTGAAATGTGAAGCCGCCGACAACTGAAGCTTGAATTAGTTGTTTTAAAATTTATTTCTTTTCCAATCTCAATGAAACTTATAGCAAATGAAACCTTAAAATGTGTAGTTTGTTTGTTTGTGACTTTTTTAAATAGCCTTCTCACAAACTCAAAAACTATAGCTGACAACTCAAATTCGAATGAGTCGTTTCAAATTCATTTCTTGTAACTTTTGCAGCTTCAACCAACTTTCGATTTCAGCTTTCCGAAAGAAGTAATTATAAACTCAGATTAATTAATCTTGATCTTTACTATCAACACGTTGAGTTAATTACGCAAATCGCTGAAGAAAAAAATTTATCACTAGAAACCGACATACAGCAGTTTGTAGAATGACAACATAGATGTAGCTTACTTGACGTATAAGCGAAAATGAATTGATTTGGAACGACTTCAGGATTGCGGTGTTGTCACTAATTCCGCCTTTGTGTCAAAACACAAAAGAAAATATAAACAAGTTGGGTGCTAATCCAAACAAACAAAAGGCCAATTAACTAAATAATCTGTATGGTAACTACAAAGAAACATCGACCGTAGCAAGTTATGAAAATAACTAGCTTGAATATTCAGATTAAAAAAAAGAAACTTTCTAAACGTCAAAATAATACCAAAAAATGTGGAAAATGTTCACCAAAACAAGATCTTTTGAATGCACCATGTTCATTTTTTTGTTTCTTTGTGTATTCTCAAAAAAAACTGTGTTGAATATATGTGAATATTGGTTTACATACAAATTAGCACTGAAATTGCCCTTATTTGAAGATGAAAAAGAGAAATGTTTAAAAACAAATTTTACCAACTTACAGGGTGCAAACGATAGATAAATATCTCATCTTTAACTTGCACCATGTTCATTTTTTTTAGTTATTTGTCGAAAACAGTGTAAACCAGGTTTTACATAGCAAGGGTCTGACCATTTTAAGCACTTTTCTTTGTAAATGTGACTAGATGGCTCATTAACGGCTCATTAACTACGCTGTTGGCGTTTTGAATCTGGCGCCAGAACAATAGAAAAGTCCCGTATGTGTCCCTGTATTCTGCGCGATGTGTTTAAAAATTTGTTTTTCAATTGTAAAGTAACACATCCATTTTTGCCCTGAAGATAGTAGATTAGTGCGAAAGCTTGGCTACATAAATAAAATGTGGAAAAAACAACTAATTGACTATAGTTTTTTTCATATTAATTTTTTACCTTCTAAACTCTGAAGTGGTATGTCTGTATGATCATGATCTGAACAAGAATCTTTTTTCAAGGTTTTTCCATGGCCTGAACCTGGTGATAGAAAGAAGATACTTAATAGACATTTTTATGTGAATATAGCAGTGATAATAGGAAGTGCTGCAAAGTATCTCGTTGTGATATATAGTAAAGCACTAACTTTATAACAATGAAAGATTTGCGTTGGGTAACTTCAAAATGTGATGTTCTGTTGTTGTATGGTTTGCTAGTTAAAAGTAATTTAACCATAATTTAGTGTTTAAAACAAAGTAAATTATAATGTAGTACATTAAGGACGTTCCTAGGTATTGCTTGTGCACATCATTACAGATAACTGTACATGGTTGAGCTTACATGCTCTTGGTTGTTGGTCAATATTACATTAGATACTTTTCATAGATTTTTTCATTTGAATATTTCTTGTTTTCAGTTGGAAATCATTGAGTTAGTTTTCCACATTATGTGAATGAGTAAAAAAATGCTTGAGAATAATAAGACAATAATTGTTTTTATTAGAAATAACTTTTGCATAAGGTTTGAAGGAGGTTTATTATTGTTTGCCAATATCAAATATAATTTTGTTCTGGAATCCATTAATTATGAATGTTTTTTGGGGTTAATTTTCTACACCGTGCAGCTCAAACACAAAGATGGTAACCCCAAAAGTTTATTTCATTTTTGTAATGACCATACATTGTTATTACTGAGTACAAAGTTTCATCAAAATAACATCACAAATTAATTTCCCCTGGAACGTCCTGAAGGATGTTTGCAGGCCTTGCTTGCATACATGTGCACACAATGTTTTATTAACTTTTTCTGAAAAAGGTCTGTTTTCTCAAATTTGATTTTGTCTATTTAGAATTAAAAAAATCAGATTGTATGTTCTTCTACCTGCAAAATGCATAGATCTAGAATCTAATTTTAGTCTCATGCTCATGATCATTTTCAAAAGTCTAACTCGGGTTGTTTATTTAAAAGACATGTTGTAGTACCTCTGGAAAAGGATCTTTCTTTTTCAACATTGCTTGTTGTTTTGTTGTTGAACCATTCTTTAGGAGCTGTACTTGTACTCTGTTTTGTTTTTGAGGCTGTGAAAAGAAATAAGAGAAACTGGTTACATGAAGTACTTGCAACAGTAAATTGCTTCTCAAATTACATCAGTGTGGCCTTCTATTTGAGATTGTGGATTTATGATCAATGATATGAAATGTAACACTAATAAATATCTAATGTCAGCATGGCCACAATATATATAATTCTGAATAGCATATTCAGGCAGGTTGTTAAGGAGTTATCATTTGTTTTCCTTGCTACTTCTGGTACTACTGGTACTACTGCTGCTGCTGCTGCTACTACAACAACAACAACAACAGTAGACTAATAGTTATTTAATATTTTAGGACTTACCTTTGTGGTGTTTTTGTTTTGATGATCTGTGTAAAACAAAATCAATTTTCAACACTTTTGTTCTGCACATGATTGTATATTTTCATAGTAAGTAATCACATGTTCAGAGGCATATATTTTCTGTGTGTCTAATGATATCAAGGATATAGCAGATAGTGATGTTGCTCTGCTTAAAGCCACATATGCCATTCCAGGTTGAAATACTTTATTACTCAAATCAATTACACATTTGTCAAGAGTCATTCCTTGTGATTTGTGTATTGTAGTAGCCCAGCATGGCTTTAATGGAAGTTGGATCCTTTCCCAGATAGTGTTATATTTCCCAAAAAATTTTACTGAGATTGGTACAATATCAAATGACTTTTTGTTTTTGTCAGTTTGATTTTTGATATCATCAAATTGTACTGTTACCGATATTGGCAAATCTGCATTTACATGCTTTTCATAATTGTTTTTGTTTTCTTTTTCCCAATGAAATTCTAGGATTGTACCCATTGATCCATTGGTAAGGCCTTGTAATACATCACCATTTCTGATAAGCATGACTCTTGAACCAATAGCTAATGCTAATGTCTCTGGTAATCCAGACGACTTGCTATCATCTGAATCAATGAATGAACTGATGTCATCATCAAGCTGCCTTCCATTATACTGTTTGTTTAAAAGATTGTGTTGAGATTTGATATGATATACTGTACAGCCTGTGTCTGATTGCAATTTGTCTGTCCTTTCTCTATTGTAATCTTCACATTGTTTGTTTGTTGGAAAGAGTCTTAATGCATTATCAAATGACTTGTCTTTTAAATGAACATTGATTCTTTCTAATAACTTATGTATGTCATCTTGTGATGGATTCCCATGTCTAATATTATTGAGTAGATGCGCATATGTAGTATCTTTTGATTGTCTATGATTGAAATTTAGTATTAAGGGTGTAAAGTTATCATTCCACAAATGAATAAAATTAACTGCATTTGAATAGAAAAGAAAAGGAGCACAAACTGGTTTTAATTGGAAATAGTCTCCAAAAGCTAAGATATTTAAACCACCAAATGCTAGTTCTTTCTCAGTTATCTCTGTTAATCGTCTGTGCACTTGTTCTAACACTCTGTAACTAACCATACTTATTTCATCAATTATGACTGTTTGAATATGTTTAAACACAGTTCTTAGTTCTTGTAAAGCTTCTCCATTAAGTGGAGTGTATTCTTGTTTGTATTTATGGTCAATTGGCAATTTGAACGTTTTATGAAGTGTCATGCCACCTATGTTATATGCTGCAACACCAGTTGGTGCTGTTTTTATAACAACTGGTATTTGTGAGTTTGAACTTCTTAAAAGGTACTCATAAATAACTGATATCAGAAATGATTTACCAGTTCCAGCTCCTCCAGTGACAAATATGTAATATGGATCAATTTGAGTTGCACAGTTTTGGCATTGTAATTGCTTTTTGGTATGGTCTGAAATTATGTTGAACACACGTGCTTGATCATTGCTTAATTGCTTCAATGAATTTGCAAATTGTGAGTCAGTCATAGTGTACATTGACAACAATTTCCACATGTGGTTATCATTGTTGTTGCTATTAAACAAAGAGTCCTCTTCCTCTATGTCGTGTAAATTTGTATTACATGATGAATCAATATTTTCTTTTGACATAATAGTTTGCCAATTGTCTTCATTTGCAGAATGATCTTGTTTTTCAGTATCATTTTGATGTACAGTATTTGATAGCAATGAGTCAATCAATGTACTTGTGTCCTCTGACATTAATATTCTTAATTGCTGAACAGCTTTAGTAATTTCATCAGTAAAATTGCCATATTCTTTATACTCAGGATCAAATTGTGACTGTTTGTTTAAAAAGGCCTCTGCAGAATTGCTGTATGGTTGTAAGAGTTTGCTTTCATCATACCAAGGGAGATAAAGAAATAGTAGCTTGTAGTAATATTCATCGCCATCAGTTTCTGGTGTCATGTACTGAACTTTGAGACAAGCTGGCTTACTTCGTTTTTTAAAATGTTTGTCACCTGCTTGGAAACAAAATGACTTTTCTGATAGTTTTGTGTTACTCGGTACTGCAATAAATGAAGTTGCAAATCTTGCTAGACACATTACATCAAAGATTTCATTTTTTGGCCTCTTTGAATAATAATCTACAATGTTATTCAAAAATATGTCCTGGCTCTCATGTGGCAGCTCATCAAGCTGTTTCTTGCTTCGTAATATTCGGCATCGTTTTTCTGGTGGTTTGTAGTTGACAGAAACTGTTACTCTAGATGAATCTACAAAAGGTAAACCTGTTATACGAAAAGCAGCTTCTTGTGCACTTAGCTCACGTTGACTTAGAAATTTGGTTCCAAATTTACTCAGTTGTTGACGGAAAGTTAAGTTACTTCGGTTTATCTCACAGATAACATCTTGTATTGCTTGGCGTAAACGTATTGGTTTTGCTTTACATACATATGAACATACATAAGATGCTATACCATAAGCACATCCAACAAATTGAATGTCCATGTTGGCTTGCCACAACTGTAAAATAACTGGGTTATAAGCATTTACCCAAATATCAGTAGGTTTTCGTTTGGTTTCATAGAAGTTAGATGATGTTTTTGGATCAATATTGGGTTTTAACTTAGTTGCAGTGCAAGGTTTTCGTGGAAAATTAAAACGACAGAGTTTTGTCTTTTTTTGGCATGTTACAGTGTGTTTGTGAATTTGAAGGTGTGTTACTAAATCTTTGAGCTCTTTCTTGTCATCTGATGGTATTTCAGTGCTTATGTATTTATCTAAAAATTTAGAAAACTCATTTTGACCTTCAGGTGTTTTCAAATCTGGAGTGTCTTTAATCCAGAGAAATATGTGCAAGTGAGGACTTCCTCTAGACTGAAATTCTACTCGTGCGAAGTAGTCTGTGACTTCACCAAGAGGATTTAACTTTGAATTTTTGATAACATTTTTAAAGAAGGACTTCCATCTATGTACAAAGTGTTGTGCAACAAGTACAGGATTGGATCGTACAAGATCAATATTTGACATATGTGATAATTCTTCATCTGAATAGTCTAATTTAACAAAGTTGATTAAATCTTCCCAGTGATGATCATCAGCACTTAATGTCAAAAACCATGTTGGTGGTCCTAAAGTTCTAAATTTTGCTAAAAGATCAAATAATGTGTTTTTCCAATATGCTGCAGTTCCACGAATGCTTTTTATGAAGGAATATGAATTATCATTGATTACAACATTGGAACTGTGATTTTTTAAGTCTGCTGCTTTTAATGTTGACAAGTTAATTGTGGAATTTGAGGATTTCATTCTTACAGCAATTGAAATTTGTTCTTGAAGTTTGTGTTGTTCAAATACATTGACAGCCCAGAAAAGATAAGATAAATCTTTACGCCATCTACTATCTGCAGACATGATTCTATTCTTAAAGTAGGACAATATAGAAAGTTTTGTTTCTCGTTCTTCTTTCAGTCCATTGACACCATAAGGAAACAACCAAGGAAAACACATTTCCTCTGCTTTAGGGTGGTTGAACACATTGATAGGTTGTGATTGAATCCTAGGTAAATTTACAACTGGTATTTCATTGATGTTGTGATTCATGTAATCATTGATTGATATATTTGGTGGAACATAACTGCAAGGAACAAATGATACACTATTGGGCAGTACAGAACTGAAACTATCATCATAACAATTACTCTCAGGAGGAGAGGAATAGACATGTTGGCTGTCAACAGCATTCATTGTTTGTTTGGGAAAATCTATGTTAATGTCATGATACAAATCATTGTTTGCTTTTAACCAAATGAGACTTTGTATGATTCGATTTTTAGAGACTAGGTCAGTTATTTGGTCACTCTGTTTACTTTTGATTGTTGACTTTTTTTTGCCTGGCATGGTAATTGCAATGGTATTAATATATGGGTTGCATGGAAGTTTTTTATGTAACTCACATAAGTCTATTGGGAAATTTATCACCATTCCATCTTGAGCATACTGACTACCAGAAGGAAGGCTCACAATAGTCATAAATGCATGAATTTGGCTAACAAATCTTTTTTCCATAAAGTTTAAGACTTTTAAACAACTTGGAACTTTACCAACTTCAGTTTTATTAAGAAAACTTGTTTCAGGTATTGTATGTTTCTGGATTCGTTGACAGCATTTATTGCAACATAGAGCAATTTGGGTCTGTGTTTTTTCAAAAACTAATTGATGCAGTTTTGAGGTAGATGGTGACAAAAACAACTGTTTTCCTTTGTTTTTAAACAGAAGTTCTCCACAAACAAAGCATGACTCAAGCTTTGTAATGTTAATGTCATCATAAAATACTTTTCTTATTTTTTGTACATTAATACTGAAACTTGGTTTTGCATGCACACCAACTTTTTTCAAGTTTTGTTTTTTGTTATCAAAGTTGTTATATGGATCTTTCAAGATTGAACATTCATTGTTCAAACCTGTTTCACATTTTTCTTTGTTTTTCTTTGCCTTTCTGTAACTTTGTTTTTTTCGTTTTCTACTGTTAGACTGAAGATTATTAATGCTCAGCTCATTTTTGTTACTGCTCACTGAATTATTCAAATTGTTATGGAATGCAATCAAGTTCTCATTCACAAATGATATCTGTGGATTTGTTTGAAATTGGCCTGTTCTTAATTCAAATAGTGTCATATGTGAGACATTCATACAAGGTACAAAGTGGTTTGGCTGCCACATTTGATGATGGCCTACACTGGTATTTGTCCACATGATATGTATATTATTAGTTAAGTCATTCAACCTTGGAAACAATACACGATTCATGACATAGCGTAAAAATGATCTAGTGGGAATTCCTACTTTAATGTCTGGATATATTGATGTAACTTTGCACTTTACAACTGAGCTTAATGCAGAAACATGCCACATTCCAACCCATGAATGGAATAGTAGTGATTTGTTGATACAGTCATTTATAGCTCTTCTACAATTCTCTTTTGATGTAAAATCAACATTGTCAAATTCTGCAGTATTTGAACATGATATAACTGCAATAAATGGTATGATTGAATCATCATGTACTCCAAATAAGTTTGTTTCATCAAGATACCACTCAGTGTGTTCCAGAAGTTCAAGAATAGTTCTAACTCTTAGTTCTAAATGATAGTCTTGAGTGCCAAATAAAAGCAAGCTAAAAGCTCGAAAGCAACAATTTCCATCTCCTGTTGTGTTTATAGGTAGCAAATTACAAGGAGCATCTCTTGGATATATGGCTTTTGAAGCAGTATCAATTATTAATGTTTGTTTTGTGATCACCCTGGAGTGATTATATATGTCTTCAATTCTTTCAGAGATTGTATGAGCAACATTTATAAGAGGAGATATATTGTGCACATTGTAGGTACATGCATTTTGTAACTGTATTAACAAATTTTCCCAGAATGGTATATTGTTCATGTTTACCTTAAGCTTGACATTTTCAAATAGTATTGATTAGGACCTGTAAATGACAAAAATGCAAAGGTTTTATGAATAAACATAAAAAACAATTATTCCTCTATTCTTTTGTTGAGTTATTTATTCACTCACTCATTAGCTAGTTTACCTTATTCATCCATCCATTGATTTATTAATTTTATCCATCCATCCATCCATTCATTCATTCAAAATTGCTTCATTTTATGAAAACAAATTTATTCAGTTATGTATTTATTTGCTCACTAAATTTTGATTCACTCATTCAAACAAACAACTGGAAAATTTTGAAAGGGTTTTGTTTGTTTTTGAAAATGACAACCTCATTTTATATTTGTGATGTAAACTAAATGTTCATGTGTAAATGTCAAGAAAATGCAAAATTTTTAATGGATTGATTGATTGATTGATTGATTGATTGATTGATTGATTGATTGACTGATTGATTGAATAAGTTAGAATACAAAATAAAATATTTTTAAAGATAGTACAAATGGACTTATTCACTTTCTGTTTTATCCTTGTTTATTGTATGAAATGAAATAATAATTCTGTTAAAAAAGAATAACTTTAATCTAACCGAGTATGTGTGAAATAGTTTGCACATCAGTTCAAAATTGTCTGATTGCTTATTTAAACTAGTGCCATCTCTTGCAAAATGATTCAAATATATAATGAAAACACTATCAAAAACTTGTTCTGTAGTTAGTTTATACCTAATTGTCAATTCTAATCCTAAATAAAAAGGTGTAAAGCATAGAAATATAGATTTGTTTCGATAATATCATTTGATTAATCATCTTAATTGCATGTGACGCAGTAGAAATTCGGCCACGCCCGACCATCTACAATATTTCATTTACGTATTAAACTAATTCGAGATGTATCGCAAACAAAATTGAAACAAATTTAAAAATCGCACTATCCCTTCCAATAAGCTGCAGTTGCCAATTACGTGCTTCGAATACTACCGAATTAAATTTAAAGTACGAAATTAAAACGCTTACCTCGGAAAAGATCCTTGACCAGTATTTCCAAAGTTAATATTCAACTTGTTCGATTTCACGTCAGTACTAGAAATAAATATATTTACAAATCAAGACAAATCTCATTTCTATAGAAAATTAAAAAAAAACTCTTAATGTGAGTACTGCTGTATATTTGTCAATGACGCAGCAGCCGAATTCCTGGCCTGCCGTCATTGCCAAGGCCTTTTGCAATGAAAAACCTTTTCGCTGTGAAAACATTCGACTAGAAATAAATATAGTTTACTAATAAAGCCAAATAGCATTTCTATACTAAATAAAGCACATGTAATCCGTGTCAGTATTCTTTTATGAGTTTTATGTCAATGACGCAATAGAAATTCCTGCCTTAGGCACCTTCAAGCTTTCGGAATAAAAAACGTATTTTCCTATCAAAATATCCAACTAGAAATAGATAGTTTTTACTCTTCAAAGGAAATTTCGCTTTTATAATTAATTAAGCCATATAAATCCAGTGTGAGAACCCTCTTATACTAATGACGCAGTAAAAATTCGTCTCCCGCCCATCTAAATCTTTTGTTTACTCTAGTTGTATCGCGGTCTATCGTATTCAACAAACAAAAATTACACTTAAAATTTTCCAATTCAAATTATTTGCACAGATTACTATGAAATTAAGGATATTTGACACTTACCTCTGACATAACAAAAGTTAAACTTTTTCCAATCTCCGTATCCAACTTCAATTTACCGATTTTGACGAGCGTGTTCTCCTCGTGGTCAACTATTAATGTCAATCATGTCGAATTCAACCAATGGTATCTTGGCTAAAAGTCACGTGCTCATAATACTAAATTCCGATCATTCCTAACTCATCAAAAATAAATTCTGAACATTCCTAAGTCATCAAAAACAAGTGTACTGTGCCCATAGGCCCAGCACAAAAAACTTAGATGTTAGAATAGACATGTGAAATAAAAGATCATTTTACATATGTATTCTGACTGGAAATATACTCTGCAAAATCGAGAGCCCCAGATAGAAATCCAAGGGAAAATCTAGTCTGGTGTGTCAGCACACCACCTGTAGTTTTCCGACCTGCCATGCTCTTACAACTTGGAGCGCTACAAGGTTGAGCAAGGGTATCTGTGGGTTTTGACATATGAACCACTTACAAACTGTAGAACAAACATGTCAGAAATTATTGAAATTATCATTTAATCATTTAATCAATGATGGAGTATGTATATAATATTAAGTGTATATTGTTGGTGGGGAGTAATAATGATGATGATGATGATAATGACGACGATGATGATGATGACGATGGTGGTGATGATGATGATGATTTTGGTAATAATGTTATCAGGAATACAGGTGATGAAGATGAAGGTCTTGCACCATAACCTGGATAAATTTAAAAACGCAATATTTACTTTGAAATCATGACAAAAATGTCTAGCTGAACAATGGGATTTGC
Source organism: Diadumene lineata (assembly GCA_918843875.1). Lineage (NCBI taxonomy): Eukaryota > Metazoa > Cnidaria > Anthozoa > Actiniaria > Diadumenidae > Diadumene > Diadumene lineata. The sequence continues at coordinate 14,059 of CAKKNV010000067.1, forward strand.
AAAGTTGTGGATTAGTGCGAACAGTTGTGGTAGGTACCGTTTTGAAAATCATCCGTGTTCGTGTTCAAATCAGTCCGAATTCAACTTACCAGTCTTTTCAGAAATGTCATAGCTCACGGTCGAACTATCATCGTCACCATGGTAACAACATATCTAACTCAAAAGAAAAGAAATATTTTTTTAATGTAGAATAACCATATTTTTTTTTTATATGTATGCATCACTGTAATTAAGAATTTCCACACACAACATTTTTTTTCATAATTTAAATTAATTAATTAATTAACTAGCTTACACTTCTCCGATAAAAATACACACACTTTCAAAATTTAATTAAGCAATAAAGGATGGATTTCCGTGTTTTATCGTTGAAGTAATGCACGCGTGATGTTCGGGAGAAGACGAAAAGAGGCCTATAAGAAACTCACGAGCGTTACTGACAGTGCTTCACTTCGCTTTGAATGTTTGTCCCATAAACTCCAGTTCTTTGTTTTGTTTGGGAAACACAACTAATCTAACAACGTGAACGGTGTTTAAGTGAATTTATCTTCAATTTTTTTTAACTTGTATTTTATATCGCGATGAAACTGGGTTACACTGAGTTAGTTGATGCTCCTAGTGTGATGTTCTCTTTCCTGAATTTTCTTAGTTTTATTCATAAAATAAAGACAAATTCGCCGTAATTTCATGTGTTTGTTATTGTGTCATGTGGGACTTATTTTGCTTTGCAATTGAATTTAATTTAGTGAATTTTATCGCAACAAAAAACTCTTTCTACATTTTCTCCTACCATTTTGAAAAAACATGAGCTTTGAAGCAGTTTGCCGTTCCTTTGAGATTGTGCTTTTACCGGTGAAATAATGCACGCTCATCGACCAATCAGAGCGCGCGTAAGAATGAATCTATGTTATATAACTTTGCACAAAATGAAAAATAGGCAGTCAAAGACTGCATGTGGCTACTGTCACGTTGGAGATGAACAGGTTATACGAGGAAGTTGTTTTTCATGAACACAAAGTTTTTGTGTGGAATAATTATAATTATTGTTGTGCATAGGGGAAAGACAAGATATTAAATGCAAGTTATGATGATATTCGACACCAATAGGTTTTTGGAAAAGTTAGATAAAATTACCTCATTCTAGAAAAAGTGGAAACATGGATTTTGAATATTTTTTTACAATACTTTTTAATACTTGGTGAACAGGGTTACAAAGAATATTTTAAAAACATTGTTGCAGTCAATAACTCAATAACATTTCATGATTGGATGTGTTATTAAAGACAACACCAATGTTTTAACAACAGAAGAAATTAGAATGATACAATAACATGAATCTATGTCTACAGGTAGTATAGTATGGAGCATAAGTTTTACATATCAATATGATTATTATTCGTTCAAGGTAGATATAGAAGTATGCGAATACATTGAGTGGCTGGATAACTGCATGCAAGTTATGAAACTATAACAATATGAATTTTGAATGATTTAAATGGAAAAATATAAGTATAATTCTATAAAACTTTACTAAACTAAACTAAACTGACTACTATTACTACTACTAATGAAATTAGACAAAAGAAAAGTTATAAAATCAGTAAACTTTGAAACATCAATCACGTGACAATATTTACACTCGAGGGAGGATCGATGTTTTCGCCCTCGCGAGCAAGAATATTTTGATCTCTCTCGGAAGAGTATTTTGTAGCTCCGAATGGAAATTATAACTATTACCAGGATATAGTTTGAAGTCCAAATGATGCCCAAAGTCACAGTGATCAAAGACGAATATAGTTGTATGTTTAGTACGAGCTTTTAACACTCACTCACTCATTCACTTAAACCGACAGCATAGTGGCTACGCAGTTATACTGCAGCGGCCACAAAAATTGAACACGCAACTTTTGTTCCGTGAAACCATGACCATTTCTCATTAAACAATAGAACTGAAATAAAATAATTGTTTCGGATTCATGCGTTTTAGTGTGGACAGAAGGCCTAACTGGATAAATAAAGTTGCGTTTTCAAATTTATCCGATTCAGTGTGAAAGAGACTTGAATTAGTAATACTCATTATACATAGAGAGACGTTTTCATGAAAACTCTATGAAACAATTAAATCGTAATAACTAAAGGCTACGTCCACATTAACCCGGATAAATTTGAAAACGCAACTTTCTTTATCTGTTGTCTAAATTGTCTATTTGCCTATTTTGTTAGTGTTAACTTGGACTCTTGGGTAGCTTACATTAAAAGTTCTTACTGGTTTGTTTGCTCATACCAGTTCATGTTTTTCTATGGTGAAATTACAAGTAAGTTGTTGCTTAACTTAAACCATAGCAGAAACTTATTTCATATTTCATTATTTTCTAGGAGAGATGATAAAGAGCCCAATAAGTATTCACGAGTTTGCAGCTGTCATTTTCGTGATGGAGCAAAATGAATGGTCCAGAAATATCTAAACGAAACCAGCACAAAATATTTGACCAACATCCCGAAAAGAAAAAAAGAAAGTGTGACGAAAAACGTAGAGAAACACTCCAAGAAATAAAAGTGAAAAAACAAAGTGAAAGAAAACAGCTTAAACAAAGAGGAGACTTCGCATGAAAATGTCAATAAAAGACTACAGAACAGGTCATTCTTGAGGCTGAGGTTGATCAATTGAAAAGGGAAGTCAAATGCTAAAGGAACAACTGACTTATCAAAAGACAAACTATTCAATATCACCAGTTACTCAAGACGTTCTCAGGATGGAAACAGAACTTCCAACAACAGCTGTTTTTAATATTGTAGTTAAACATGCTTTTAGAGTAAAAGATTCTATTACTTGTGTTTATGGAACAAAAGTAGAGTCTATTAGATTTGAAGACCAAATTTTTATAACACTAATGAAGGTTCGTCAGAATTATACCAACCTTCACCCTGCACAGCTTTATTCGTGTAGTGTTCACCATAACTAATATTGTTCGTACTTTTGCTTCTGTTTTACATGAGCTTTTATTTGAGGATCATATTATGACTATTCCCTCAAGAGAAAAGAATGAGGAGTCTTCACTGACAACTGATAAATGGCCAAAAATACCACTGACAACTGACAAACAAGGCTATTTTATGCTGTATACTGACAACTGACATTAGTAAACCAAAACGTTTTACTGATAAATGGCCTAATTTTGAACTGACAACTGACAAACTAAACTCTTCACTCGCGTGGAAAACATACACAGTTATAACACAAGAACTTCATCCAGAAATGATTTTTATACTAAACACTCACGTTTGAATATTCAAAGAAACTCTTTCTCACGTTTGGGTGTTCGTCTTTGGAATCAAATACCAACAAGTATTAGGGAGATGCCAAAATCCAGTTTTAAAAGAAAGATAAAATCAGCACTATTTCAAAACATAGAATGCCATGGCTATGATATTGACATTTCAAAATTGTTCAAGTAAAAGATCAAGTAAGTTGTCAGAGAGAAAGACGACAGCACAACCAAAAGTAATACAATCATATATAGATCTTTTTAATAACATCGAGAAATAAACAGCAGTAAAAGCACATCGATCATGTTGACGCATATAAAGCCTATCGCATTGAAAGATGATAGTAGTAGGAGAATAAGAGTTCACCAACAAGTGCACCCGTGGGTGCAGTGGGTGCGAGGGGATTTCCCGATCGGAACGATGACGTCATTTTCGCGCGTTTTTTCCCCGCCGAATTTTTTGATGAGCTCACCGGTATTTTTGTATGATGATGTAATCCTATTTTTAGAATTGATGTCATTCGTTTCTATTTTTAGAAATCATGTCATTCACATGACGTAATCTTAATACAGGGATCTATTTTTAGAATCTAACGTCATTTAAACAAGATTTATTTTTGGAATTTTACTTCTTTTATTTCATGACGACACAACCCTGTGAAAAAGTATTTTATGTAACAAAGGAGAAAAAAGTTAAATTATTTCTTTTTTTATCTCATTTTTAAAGTCTTTATATTTGAGACTCATTTAAAAACACAGGAATACCATAAAAGAAGATATTTGAAACTATTATTGACTTATGTCTGCCAGTTAGTCTGTGTTGACTGTACAGCAGTTAACCTATTGTTTAGATAATCCTTTGGTTACTTAAAGACGATCAGATTTTTGACTTGTTAATTAGTTTATCGTAAACTTTGATTGTACTAAAATACTAATGTTTTCGAACTTTATGTCACTTTAAAACGATAAAATACATCAAAAAATATCTATCAAAATATCACCCCTTCTCTCTCCTGTAACTAATGAAAAGAATAGAAGTCACAGTTAAGTGTAACTACCTTTATTTCATAAAACAATTATCCCGCTATATATATTTCACTGCTTGTGAAAATTAAAAAAACTTAATGAGTCATAGTATCATTGAGTTAAATCAATATTACTCCATCTCATCTTCTGAATTACTATCCAATTCATTATAGGTATGTGGAAGATACTGATTCAGCAACTCATTCAAGAGATATTTTCTGTGATGAATCGTAAGTTTTAGTGCTTCAAGCCAATCATAATGTCCAGTGTCTAACAGTTCTTTTCTTGTTTCCATAATTTTCTGAAATAATGGGTCTCTTCGCATCATATGTATCCACTGTAGTTTTTCAATAAGTAGATTTCGTAATTCCTTCCTTATAACTGGAAGAACTTTATCGTTAGCAATCTTTCTAGCGTCTTCGTCTGTTCTGCCATCGGATATTAGATTTTCAATTATTTCTTGTCTTTCATTTTCATGTCGACGAGCTGCAGCATCCACTAAGACTTGCCAACACCATGTCAGTTCAGATTTATCAACATCCTCATCAGAATCATATTCACTTTCAGAACTTTCTTCAGAATCACTGTTATCTTCCACTGAACTGATATCTTGAGAACTCTCAACATCGCTAAGCTCCTCTTCAATGCTGCTTCTGTTGTCATATGCCATATCATTTTTCCTTTTACACGAACCGTTTTCCAAGTGACGCCCCAAATTGAATGACCTTGAAAACACTCTACCACAATATTGACACTGCTTTGAGTTAGACATGTTCACTCTCTTCAACTCAAACACGAAATGAGCAATTTGAAGAGAGTAACTTATATTTAAGTCAGAGAATGAGTAGTCTGTGCATCTGCGCATCTGCACATCTCAATGACAGGGACATCAGAATATGAAAACGCTTTTTGTAAATAATGACAAAAATGTCCTTGTGTCCCTGCCATTGAGATGTGCAGGTGAGCAGACTGCTCATGCGCAAATGAGGGTACTTTATAGACCCTACTCACCTGCACATCTCAATGACAGGGACATCAGAATATGAAAACGCTTTTTGTAAATAATGACAAAAATGTCCTTGTGTCCCTGTCATTGAGATGTGCAGATGAGTAGGGTCTATAAAGTACCCTCATTTGTGCATGAGCAGTCTGCTCACCTGCACATCTCAATGGCAGGGACACAAGGACATTTTTGTCATTATTTACAAAAAGCGTTTTCATATTCTGATGGCCCTGTCATTGAGATGTGCAGGTGAGTAGGGTCTATAAAGTACCCTCATTTGCGCATGAGCAGTCTGCTCACCTGCACATCTCAATGGCAGGGACACAAGGACATTTTTGTCATTATTTACAAAAAGCGTTTTCATATTCTGATGTCCCTGTCATTGAGATGTGCAGATGCGCAGATGCACAGACTACTCATTCTCTGACTTAAATATAAGTTACTCTCTTCAAATTGCTCATTTCGTGTTTGAGTTGAAGAGAGTGAACATGTCTAACTCAAAGCAGTGTCAATATTGTGGTAGAGTGTTTTCAAGGTCATTCAATTTGGGGCGTCACTTGGAAAACGGTTCGTGTAAAAGGAAAAATGATATGGCATATGACAACAGAAGCAGCATTGAAGAGGAGCTTAGCGATGTTGAGAGTTCTCAAGATATCAGTTCAGTGGAAGATAACAGTGATTCTGAAGAAAGTTCTGAAAGTGAATATGATTCTGATGAGGATGTTGATAAATCTGAACTGACATGGTGTTGGCAAGTCTTAGTGGATGCTGCAGCTCGTCGACATGAAAATGAAAGACAAGAAATAATTGAAAATCTAATATCCGATGGCAGAACAGACGAAGACGCTAGAAAGATTGCTAACGATAAAGTTCTTCCAGTTATAAGGAAGGAATTACGAAATCTACTTATTGAAAAACTACAGTGGATACATATGATGCGAAGAGACCCATTATTTCAGAAAATTATGGAAACAAGAAAAGAACTGTTAGACACTGGACATTATGATTGGCTTGAAGCACTAAAACTTACGATTCATCACAGAAAATATCTCTTGAATGAGTTGCTGAATCAGTATCTTCCACATACCTATAATGAATTGGATAGTAATTCAGAAGATGAGATGGAGTAATATTGATTTAACTCAATGATACTATGACTCATTAAGTTTTTTTAATTTTCACAAGCAGTGAAATATATATAGCGGGATAATTGTTTTATGAAATAAAGGTAGTTACACTTAACTGTGACTTCTATTCTTTTCATTAGTTACAGGAGAGAGAAGGGGTGATATTTTGATAGATATTTTTTGATGTATTTTATCGTTTTAAAGTGACATAAAGTTCGAAAACATTAGTATTTTAGTACAATCAAAGTTTACGATAAACTAATTAACAAGTCAAAAATCTGATCGTCTTTAAGTAACCAAAGGATTATCTAAACAATAGGTTAACTGCTGTACAGTCAACACAGACTAACTGGCAGACATAAGTCAATAATAGTTTCAAATATCTTCTTTTATGGTATTCCTGTGTTTTTAAATGAGTCTCAAATATAAAGACTTTAAAAATGAGATAAAAAAAGAAATAATTTAACTTTTTTCTCCTTTGTTACATAAAATACTTTTTCACAGGGTTGTGTCGTCATGAAATAAAAGAAGTAAAATTCCAAAAATAAATCTTGTTTAAATGACGTTAGATTCTAAAAATAGATCCCTGTATTAAGATTACGTCATGTGAATGACATGATTTCTAAAAATAGAAACGAATGACATCAATTCTAAAAATAGGATTACATCATCATACAAAAATACCGGTGAGCTCATCAAAAAATTCGGCGGGGAAAAAACGCGCGAAAATGACGTCATCGTTCCGATCGGGAAATCCCCTCGCACCCACTGCACCCACGGGTGCACTTGTTGGTGAACTCTTATTCTCCTACTACTGATGATCTTGGCTTTTACATGAATTGTAGCCTATATTTACAAAAATAATGAGGAAATTTTGTCCACTATTCCTTCTGGTAGTGGTTTCCATATATTTAAATAGGCGCGTACCCTGTATTGATAATAACAAAATAATGTTTGTATGTATGTAAATAATAAATTCATGGAGGTTAATAGTTTAATAGATATGAGCAGACGTGCTCGGTAAAGTTCGGAGTACGAAATAGCAACGGCAGCAAAGGACAAAATTGTAATAAGCCGTGTTTGAGTTCGGAAAAATAAACCACTCTAAATCTGTATATTTCACGAGCATTCAGTTGGCGAAATTTGAGAAATTTTCGCCAAACTTAGTTGCAGCGCGCGAGAGGTGGTCTAGTCAGGACGGCCAATCAATTTAGTAAAACGTGCGGCGTTTAGTGCGTGCTCAACTTATCTGACAAGAAAAAAATCACAAACTCAATTTGTATAATAAATTATAATGAATAACAAACTATTTTACATAAAAAACAAAGATATACAAATCAGTATTGTTTCTTTTCAATGATTTACTAATTGAGCATGAATTCTAGTTTTGGTTTTGTTTACTATAATGAAATGAAATTTTGTTTAATTATATTTGTTCAGATGTAAACATTTCAATTTGGTCTTTTCTGAACCGTCAGTCAATTCAATTTCATATTTCAATTTCATTTCAATTTCATAGAGCGGAGCTTGCCCTAACATGCTCTCTCATTGGTTAATTTAAGGTATTTGGAAACAGTTTCTCAAAAGGCCTACCGACCTAAGAAAACAACGGCAAAAAGCTATCTTGCTTTTCTTATTTCTTAACAATATTTTGATACACAGTTGCTTAATAGTTGTGGAGGATATCTTGAGACTTTTGTTGCGATCGGTATTGATTTATGCATATTATGAGGAAATCCTGGAAAACAGTTTTTTTGATTTATTTTCAAAAATTTGCTATAGAATCATGTCAAAATTCAGAAGCGTAATATTCAACATACTCCCTGCACAGTAATTTTAAAGAAATTTCAATTGAGAAATTTGAAGTTATGAAGCCGTTAACTTTGAACACGATTTTTGGTTATAATTAGCAATCACTTCAATGAAAATTATATTTGCCGTCACAGATTTTTTTTAATGATCACCGATTTCAGGTCAGAAATTGTTTAAGATATGCTTAAGCCAGTTCTCTATACGATTTGGCACTAATCGCGTTTTTCACGAAGATAGGGGCTATAGATAAGAAGTATAACGCGGAACAATACCCAATCCTATTCAGACTCCAACAATTTTTTTCAAAATTTCTGCATAAAATATTGAATCCATTGCGGTGCAAATGTGCTAGGTTTTATTATTCTAGATACTCTAGGACGCGCAAGGAAAAATTAACAAAATTGGTCAATTTTTGTTGAAATCTTCATGTCACAAATATTAATGACGCGAAAAGCGTACAAATGTTTTGAATCTGTCCTATTGTAGTGTATAACAATAGTGGAATTAAAGGATTAAGTCTCCTGTGTCACGGATTCTCGTCACGCTAATTCTTCAATTCCACGTATCATTTGCGTCCAAAATCGTTTAGTCAGTTCCATTATACCTATCATTCGTCCGTTTTCTCTCCTGGGGCATTCTTGTGAGGAATAAAGAGCGTTTACTTCCCTTCTTGAGTATACCAGATCTGCATTCATTTTCGCAGTCCATTTGGTTCGTCTGCAAGATGTTTTTTCAGCATTCGTTTCACCAACTTCCTTTGAGGTTTATTTCTGGCTTCCAACGTGTTGCATATTTGTAGATATAATCCAAAAAAACAGTAGATGACAAATAAAACGCAGGATAAAAGCGTTAAATTTAAGTTATCACGGAGCGTTCGGACTTGCGTCCGCTCGCTTAATTGGACGCGCACGAAATTATTAGTATTATTTTGAAGAAGATAGCTACAATCATATGATCTAGCCTATAAAAAAAGACTACCAACAATTTTGCTAGCCTTTGTTACAATAGTTTTCAACATATTCATATTCTAAGAATGTTAATCTTGACTTTAAAATAATCCTGATACAACTTTTCTAATTATTGATTCGCTGTCCATCAATACCGTGTTCTGCATTTCTCCTAAAACTTTACTACTCTTCTCTACTTCCTTTCCAAATACCATTTCAACGTATTTTGACGTCTCCTTCACTCCTCCACCAAGTGCTCCTATTATTAATGGTACCACTGTGATTTTATATCTCGGTCTTCTTTCACGCATTTCAAATGCCAGCTGACGGTACTTGTTTAGTTTCTCTACTCGTTTGTCTTGGATGTTAATTTCTTGAGGACATGCCATGTCACAAATCCAAATTTTCTTTGTTATTTTGTCCTCCATCGTTAAGTCTGGTCTTCTAGCCTTTGTTGTTTTCCTCATTTTAAATTCAAAATCCCAAATTAACTTTGCATTCTCATGTCCTCGTTCCCACCTCTCTCTGTACCACCTAGTGTAAGCTTCAATCAGATTATAACATTTGGCCCATGTAGTCGCTAAGATCATTAGTGCTCTATTATGCCTTGATAAATATTCTCCACTGGCTAAAACCTTGCATCCAGCGAGAAGATGATGAACTGTTTCTTTATATTCACCACACAGTCTACATTTGTCATTATCACTTAATCCTCTAGCTACCTTCCAGGATCGTGTTTCTACCATTTGCTCTAGCATTGTCAATATAGCTGCAGTTTTTCTTGGCTCCGATTTTTGTTTTAACCACAAATGGCATTCATTTTCTTGCTTTCTATAACTCTTACTCTGCATCTCTTTCGTTGTGTAACGAGCGATTCTTTTCTCCTGCAGACCTTTATTCAACCTTGACTTTACTATTTTCCATGTCTGTTTCCAGTCCTTTTCAATAATTTCATCTTCTAGTATGACTCTTTCTTCAGCAAACTCTATTTTCTTTTCAACTAATTGCATTATGGTTACTGCATCATCTTTGATTGAGCCACTATCCTTGAACAATTCTCTTTCCCAAGCTGCTTTTATCCATCTGTTACTTGATGTTGCCCTATAACAAGCTACACGTAATCTCGTTTGTGCGTATACATCCCTTAACGATTTCAGTCCCCTACCACCTGCATTCCGTTTCATGTATAACCTTTCATCACTTGACTGTCTTCCTAACATGTTTTTCGTTCTCAATTCTCTCTTGACGACTTGGTCTAACTCAGTCAACTCTGACTTTGTAAATTTACAAACGTTCATCGGATATGCAACAACAGGAATCACTTTAGTGTTAATTGCGTTCATTAAATTCTCATCATTCAGTCCCGTCTTAGTAATCATCTTCATTCTTCCTTCCACTTCTTCAATAACTCTGTTATATACAGCTTTGGTCTTAATGCCATCTGCTTGTTCTACTCCAAGAAATTTGTATATTTCACTTTGATCCGGATCCATTGTTTTCATTCTTTCCTGTAGTACTTGCAGGCCATCTCCCTTAACCATTTTATCGCGTTCGAAAACAATTTCTGCACATTTTGTTACTCCATAACACGCTCCAGTATCATGACTTGCTTTCACAATAGTTTCGTTCACGTCTTTCAATATATTATGACTTTCTTGATACACTTTTAGATCGTCTATAAACAAACTGTGAGTTCTTTTAACTTCTCGTCTTCCTGGTCGACCCATTCGGTAGCCTTTTGTTTCCTGCAGCAATTTACATACTGGAATCTCTGATATACAGAAGCCCTCTGGCGAGAAGCTGTCTCCTTGTAAGAAGCCACATTTGATATCAATCCACCTACTGGTCTCTTTCTCTCCATTTTTCCATACTTCAAGTTTTGTTTTCCACTTATTCATCAGCTCCTTTAACAAACCTATGACGTTCTTTGGTAATCCAATCCATTCATACACCCTTAGCATCCAATCATGATGTACTTTGTCATATCCCTTTTGTAGTCATAAAACGCCACTGCTAAATTACGGTGATACGCTTTTACCTCCTCCATGATACATCTATCGATGATAAGTTGGTCTACAGTTCCAAGAACTCCCTCAACCGCACCCAATTTACCCTCATCCCAGATGTTGTTTTGGACTGAATGGTTTCTCATATACTTGCCAATTAGGCCGGTGAGTAGTTTGTAGGATGTATTCAAATACGTTATGGGGCGGTAGTTCTTTTCGTCGCCAAGTTCTTTCGTTTTTGGAAGCAGCACTGTTCTTCCTGTTGGCCACCATACTGGAATTAAATCTGTATCTTCTAATACTTGCTTGAATGCTCTTTGAAGTGCACTTTGTGCAGATATTAATTTCTTCCACCAGAAGTTCTGGATTACATCAATGCCAGGCGATGTCCAATTTTTTCTCTTCTTGATCTCTGACTTTATTTCTAGGTGTTTCACGTCAAACTTGTTAACCTGCACGACCTGTTGTTTTAATTCTGTCTTCACTTTCTGCATCCAAGACGTTTGTGGTGTCATTTCATCTTTTTCCCATATGCCTCCCCAAAATTGTACGAATTTATTCATCTCTGGAATTTGTCCTTCATGTTCTATTTCACCTTGTATTCTCTTGAAAAATCCCTTTTGATCTTTTTCAAATAAAGCATTATGCATAATCCGTCTAATCTTTCTACCATCTTCTCCAATTTCACTTTTTTATAACGCAATTCGTCAATCCATGTTTCCTTATATTTTCTTAGTAGTGAGCAAGTTGGTTCTTGGTTATTCATTGATATTCGTAATTGTGTTAATATGTTCTTCTCTCTGATGGTTGCCTTTCTCTTTATCTTTCGTCTATGTAGCTAGTTACTTATTCTTGCTACCCTTTGTATGAGGTCTTGCAATTGTCTGCATTGATTGGCATATCCCATAATATAGTTACATTGGTGTTTTCTGTGACTGTTGATGGCTTATGGTTATACCATTCTTTGCAAACTTCTATGTTGTACTGTTTGCACGTCTGCCAGTGAATATACGTTAATGCCTTGTCGTGTCTTTGGATGTACTCAGTTTTTGCCAATACAGGGCACCCAGATAAGATATGATCAATGCTTTCATCATGCTCATGACATACTCTACATTTAGGGTCTCCTCCAGTTTTCATGATGATATTCTTGTATAGATTTGTTGGTAAGCTTTGATCTTGTGCAGCTATTAAAAACCCTTCCGTCTCTCCTTTTAGTCCAGAACTTCTCATCCACTTTAAGCTTGCTTCCTGATCTACATAATCTTTTTCAACCGTGATACATATTTTCCATGTAAAGCTTTCTCTTCCCAGTTTTTCTTTAATTGTTTCTTCAGTTCATTTCGAGCTCTCTGCTTTACTTCCTTTGCACGCTGTGATGCCAACAGGTCTGTTTCATCCTCATTTTCATCTATTTCTAGTTCTCTTTTGAATCTGTTTGCATCCTTGTAGACAGAGCACAGCTTCTTGCTTCTTTCATGTTGGTATACTTGTTTTAGTAGTCGGTCGTTTGTTGTTTTCAAGTACCTGTTCAGACCAATGGTAGTGGTTTTGTACGAGTTTTCGAGTTGCACCAGACCTCTACCTCCATCTTTTCTTTGCAAATACATTCGGTCTATATTAGCTTTAGGGTGGTGAATTCTGTGTATTGTCTATAGCTTTCTGGTCTTTCTATCCATTCGTTGTATTTCTTGCATTTATGATGTTGTAACTATAGAGGACAACAGGGACTGCCAAGCTGTTAATGGCTTCGATCTTGTTTGCTGCGTTAAGTTCACTTTTTAATACCAGCCTCACTATTCGTTAGTATTCCTTTCGTATTATTATTATTATTATAATTATAATTATTATTATTACTATTATTATTATTATTATTATTATTATTATTATTATTATTATTTTATTTTTCACATTTTGTCTGATAGTACATTATGATTGTTGCCGGAACCAAACCTTGGTCCTTGGGCTTAAAAAAATGAATTAAAATAAATAAATATATAAATAAATAATTTAAAAAATACATAAATAAAAGAATTGCACTTATAAAGATATTGACAGAACTCTCCTTAATATGTGAGCAGTTCCAAGCAAAACTATTTTTTGTATCTGTGTACAGTCTAAAGGTGTTGGCAGTTTCTTGACATGTTTAGTTAGTGACTTCCTTACAATTCCCAATGCTCCCACAATAATTGGTATGGTAATTGTCTGCATCTGCCACATTTTTGTTATTTCTATCTCGAGGTCTTTATATTTGGACAGTTTCTCGATTTCCTTCGCTCCAATATTCTTGTCTGAAGGCACACTCAAGTCTATTAGCCAGCATTTGTTATCTTTCTTGTCCTTTATCACTATGTCTGGTCTGTTGGCATTGATAGTCTTGTCTGTATTGATTGGCATATCCCATAATATAGTTACATTCTTGTTTTCTGTTACTGTTGATGGTTTATGGTTATACCATTCTTTGCAAACTTCTATGTTGTACTGTTTGCACGTCTGCCAGTGAATATACGTTAATGCCCTGTCGTGTCTTTGGATGTACTCAGTTTTTGCCAATACAGGGCACCCAGATAAGATATGATCAATGCTTTCATCATGCTCATGACATACTCTACATTTAGGGTCTCCTCCAGTTTTCATGATTATATTCTTGTATAGATTTGTTGGTAAGCTTTGATCTTGTGCAGCTATTAAAAACCCTTCCGTCTCTCCTTTTAGTCCAGAACTTCTCATCCACTTTAAGCTTGCTTCCTGATCTACATCATCTTTATTCAACCGTGATACATATTTTCCATGTAAAGCTTTCTCTTCCCAGTTTTTCTTTAATTGTTTCTTCAGTTCATTTCGAGCTCTCCGCTTTACTTCCTTTGCACGCTGTGATGCCAACAGGTCTGTTTCATCCTCATTTTCATCTAGTTCTAGTTCTCTTTTGAATCTGTTTGCATCCTTGTAGACAGAGCAAAGCTTCTTGCTTCTTTCATGTTGGTATACTTGTTTTAGTAGTCGGTCGTTTGTTGTTTTCAAATACGTGTTCAGACCAATGGTAGTGGTTTTGTACGAGTTTTCGAGTTGTACCAGACCTCTACCTCCATCTTTTCTTTGCAAATACATTCGGTCTATATCAGCTTTAGGGTGGTGAATTCTGTGTATTGTCAATAGCTTTCTGGTCTTTCTATCCATTCGTTGTATTTCTTGCATTTTCCAATTGATGATGTTGTAACTATAGAGGACAACAGGGACTGCCAAGCTGTTAATGGCTTCGATCTTGTTTGCTGCGTTAAGTTCACTTTTTAATACCAGCCTCACTCTTCGATAGTATTCCTTTCGTATCTTTTCCTTCATTGCTGCATGCTGAATACCATCGCCTTCATTTATTCCCAAATATTTGTACACTTCTTCATTTTCTAGTTGTTTTATAATATTGTCCTCATCTAGTGTTATTGGAGTAGACTCATTTAGTTTTCCTCTTTTGAATGTGGCTTTAGAACATTTATCTAGACCAAATTGCATTCTTATGTCATCACTGAATAATTTCACTGTATTCAGCAAACCTTCTAGTTGGTTGTCATTCTTGCAGTATAGTTTAAGGTCGTCCATGTAAAACAGATAATTTAATTTATCTTGATATACTTCATACCCTATGTTGGTATCATTAAGTAGGTTACTAAGTGGTGCTAATGCCAGGCAGAACAGGAGGGGTGATAGAGAGTCCCCTTGGAATATTCCATTTCTGATATCAATAGGTCTTGTAGTAGTAGTACCAGCAGTAGAGTTGAGAATCAATGTTGTTTGCCATGTTGTCATATTGTGTGAAAGGAAGTTTATCAGTGTCTTAGATACTTTATTAACCTGTAGTACTTTGATGATCCATGAGTGTGGTATGCTATCATATGCTTTCTTATACTACTTTCGCAGTACTTAGGTTTTTTCTCTTATTCTTGCAATCCTCTAGTATCATCTTGTTTATGAGAAGCTGGTCTTTACAGCCATAAGACCCTTTTCTACATCCTTTCTGTTCAGTTGGTAGTAACTCATTCTGTTCTAAAAATGAATATGTCCTTTCCGTAATAATGGATGTCATTACTTTGTACATAGTTGGCAAACATGTAATGGGTCTGTAGTTTTTAGGGTTGCTTGTGTCGTCTGTTTTTGGGAGTAAATACGTAATCCCCTGTGTCAACCAGGATGGAGACTCTTCAGGTTTGCGTACGATGGTTGTGAGACTATTCGCAATATCTCCATGTAGTGATTCAAATTTCTTTAACCAGAAATTAGGTACCTTATCGACTCCAGGTGACTTCCAGTTATTTGATCTTTTAATAGCTGCTGCAACTTCATCTCCACTGATATCTTCCCATTCTTGTTCATGTAACTTATCATTGGTGGTTTCTTCATTTCGTATCCATTCAGCATCATCATTGTGTTGTTTTTCGTCTTCCCATATCTTGCTCCAGAAGTTTTCAATCTCTTCTTGTGAAGGTGTTTTTTTCACTTCGGTTGGCTTCTTTCCCAGTTCCCTGTAAAATTTCTTTGTGTCAGTTCTAAACATTCTGTTTTGCCTGAATTGCTTGCCTCTCTTTTCGTATCTCCGTAGACGTTGTGCCTTAGCTTGGATCTTCTGCTTTAATCTCTCCGACGCTGTTTGTAGGTCATCTTTATTTTTGATTGAATACTTTCGTTTGAATTTCCGTACTTTCTGCACACATACATTGCTATTTTCTTGAAGCAATTCAGTCAAAACAGAAAGGTCCGCTCTCATCATTGCAATCTCTTTCTGTATCTTTTCTTTCCATGCAGGTTGTCGTCTTTTCGCTGCTGGCTTCTTCTTCTTCACTTTAACTCCTACCTCTTCAGTGATAACTGTTGCCGTTGAGTATATCAGATGATTGATTGATGTAACGTTGAGTTCTTGGTTGTATTCTTTCTTAATTAAGTCAATTGATTTCTCAGCAATTTTAATCAACCCTTTTGCTTTGTTGTTATAATTTATTTTTGGTAAGCAGTTCCTTTCCTTCATTTCCGTTTCCTGTACTTCTGATAGTTTTTCAAGTATCTTCATTTTCATTTCATCCACTTCTTTCTTTCCATCATCATTTTTTTCGTTTGTTTCATCTCCAGTTCTTTGCTGTTCCGTCTCTTGATCATCATTGTTATCATCAATATCATTCGTTCTATCATCATCAACTTCGTCATCATTTTCGTTTTGTAGTTGTTCATGTCTGTTTTCTGTTTCTCTTCTTATTTCAGACTTGATATTCTCAATTTCTAAGTCCGTTAGTCTTTTGTTCTTTAAAATGTCTCTTCGTACATTTGCTAACTTATTAGCATCAATATTCAGTCGTTTGTTTGGGTTCATTTGACGCCATACGTCATAAGTCTGCTTGGTGTTTGATGTTTTAGATGGTTCTTCCAATGCTTTATAATATGCTTTAACAACAATTTTGTAATCCTCTCTTGTCCATTTTGTACGCTTTTCTTTTCCATGTTGTGTGTTGATGTTGTCCACGAGACCATTTTGACTTGTTTCATCAGCTTGGTATCCCTGTGGATCTGGGGTTCGTGAGGATCTTGTTCCAGGTGTACACTTTTCGCCCTCAGCCTGGTTCCCTGCTGTAGAACGCGCTCCATTTTTATACGCTTGACGAGCGATTCTGCGTGAATATTGGTTTGAGTCTTCATTGGTGCACGATTCCATTTAGAATTCTATGGCGGCGCGCGCGCTTACCCCGCAACTGTCTAGCTCGTGCTCGTATCTTATGAAAAACTTCTAGGTTGACGACGTTGAAAACTTAACGGTCAAGCGCTTCTTCAAAATAAAAATAAAAACTGAAAAATCCTTAATATCTTGAAGAAAAACGGCCGATAGATTAATACAAATTAATAAATTATTGTAATGAAAAGTGCCCCTGAATGCTATGTGTCGTTAATTTGCTATATTCACTCAAATATATTCTGTCAAATGAGAAAAAACACCGATGGCAAACCCGAGCACTTTTCAAAGATAAACAAATCTATTTCTCTTCAAATCCTAGTTGGATTCTTACGAAAAGATAATTATTGAAAGAAAATGAAAAATGTTGTAGGTGTAAGACAATCAAATCAATTTGCCAATGATAAACAAATTACAATCCTGTCAATAAAAAATTGTAGAATCAAGTGCTATTCAGAGTTCTGATCGCACAAGATATGCACTGGATGTATTTACTCAGCGCTAAAGAATGTAAAAAGTAAAATGAATTTAACAACGTGATTAGATAACCTTACCTACTAAATGTAGCAATGTAACGTTGTAAAAACGCTTTTTGAAAAGCGAAAAAGCTTGAAAAAATGAAGAGCAACAAAAGCTGAACCGATTGGGTTGGGCGCGCGCGTTATTATTATTATTATTATTATTATTATTATTATATTATTATTATTATTATTATTATTATTATTATTATTATTATTATTATTATTATTATTATTGAACAAAGAGAATATCAATAAAAAATGTTCTACAAATTGACGTAAATCCTCCAATCAACGATTGACTGACTAGAAAACCAGCAGAAAAAACCATGGACTACAGGTCTTCCATAATTCACCTGTATTAAAGTGTATATATATCGAATAGTGATATCAAAATAGTTTTCACGACCAGTGCTAGCACAATAAATACATCTCACAAATGGCTACATTTGTAAAACTATGATGCTAAATGCAGTTGTAACCTGTTATAATGTGATATCTCACTGATGTGTCTCATTAACAGGGCACGAGTGTGCGCTCAAAGTTTCTAGTTTTATTTTTCGCTACGACAACAAAATATTTTACGATTTTTACTGTCATTTGCGAATCAGTGAAATCCCGTTTCACTCAATAACTTTTGCCATGTTAACAAATCAGCACGGAATTATTTTGGTCCGAATTAAATCCCCGCTTCACCTCCATATTTTACCTCTTGGACTGCTCAATCATATTGTGTCTAAATTTACCAGTTTAACTCTGACCAAACTGGATTTAGCGTCCTACAGTTAGTAAAAAACAAGCAACAAGGAAATGTAACAGTTGATAAACTGTGCGGACTTCTGTTTGAGCGTTCACGAGTTTGAATTGATTTCTTTTTTTTTTTTGTACTTTGTAGATTATAGTAGCTCTGAATAGCCGTAAAAGGAGCATTGACAGAAAGAGGAGAAAAAGTGCGCATTGTCTTGGGTTTCATGTAAGAATACCGTATGGCTTATCGACGTTCAATAAAATGACTTTTTCTTTTTTAACAGCGTAGGGAAACCTACCTCAAATAGTTTGTAATGTTTGCTCTGCAATCAGTGTAACGTTTTGTAGGTACGTGTCAGGTAAGTATCTTTATGTATCTTAGTTACGGTTCACGTGTATTGATGTATCGAACATGGAATCACCCCAGGAATCCCAACGAGAAGCAATAAAGAGTGCCATGATTGGTTGATAATATAAAAGAAAAACGAACCCCTCAAAGGTAACCCAAACACTAATGGAAACTGTATATATTGCTTCAAGTTCTTTATATTGCACGTTCTTTTGACACCAATAATTAAATATTATATGTATAGTAATTCTTATAATGTACGTAATTCAAGGTAAGGTCTATAATCATTCTTGTTCTTTGTTCAGCTCATTTACATATTCTCGAGCGTTGTCATAGAAACGAGCCGGTCGCTGGCATGTCACTTAGACGTTCGCGCCATGTGCTTTCCAGCGGCCCGGTAAGTTTTCTCCGTTTAATATTGAAATTTCCTCGAATTCGTATATTTTATTACCTGTATGATCAAAGACTCTAATAACTTGATTTATTGTAAACGTTTTAATGTAATTTTATTGCAGTAATTATAAATAAACAGCTAAATTGTGCAACGAGTCGAAGTGGTTGTTTTCGAGGCGAACATTTCTGGTAGCAGTGCGAGGTTCTGGCTTGAAAACTAACGAGGAAACCCAAGGAAGACTACTTTCATGGTATTTACATGTATACAATTCTTCTAATGGCGACCTAAACATGGAATTCAATTCTAGTCGACACAGCCAATTGCCAATCGACACAGACATGCCCTGTCATGGTGATGCTGAAAGTATTTGCGGGCTTCCTGTGGAAAGAGCAAGGAGAAAGATCTATGCGCCTCGGAGATATGAAGATGAATTTGACCCAACTATCGAGAGACTTAAAAGAAAATTCGAAAGAAAGAAAAATCCTTTATCAAGACTGGTAAATACAGCCAACCAACTGAATTGAATCTAGAGTGTCTTTATATCGACAAAGTAATGTTCAAAGTCCGACAATGAGGACTTGACAGGATTTCAAAGTCCGAGTAACTGCGCCTCGGACTGGCACTAGTTACGAGGACTTTGAAATCCTGTCAAGTCCGAATTGGAGGACGAAAGAGTTAATGAAACCCGGTCTTCAACCTCATCGATAAATTCCGTATCTACGACCCGTAGAGCAGCAACCAGATCAAGTCAACCTATAACAGCAATGGGAAACCCTAACAAACAAAACCGCTTACGCGAACCGGAGTCTCTGATGAATCACTTACGCGATTTCGACGTGACGAACATCACCACGACGAAGTCAGCTACGAGCCACGCCATCCACAGCGAAGTGATCGTAACGAATATCACCACGACGAAGTCAGCGGCGAGCCACGCGAAGGAGTCCACTCCCGTCGAACAAATAGAAGTGAACAGCAGGAGACGACACCAACACAGCGATTACGACAACACGCCATTACGTGCACCACTAGCAGCACAAGAAGCACTTAGTGTATCTTGGGTGAAAGATTATTGTGACAACGAAGCTCGTCATACGCTAACGAACTACAACTTCCTTGATTTGCTGGTGACTCACTCGAGTGGCCATCATTTATTTCCTTTTTAAATGCTTGGTGCACGATCAACCTATTACTCAGGACACTCAGCGAATGACGCATTTACAACGAACTCTTGACGGCGATGCCAAGAAACTCATCAGCGGTATGCTAAATCACGGACACATGTATAAAACAGCTCTCACTGAACTTGAGGAACACTTCGGTAACAAAGCGGCTGTAGCACGAGCTTACTTGATCATCCACGTATCACTGAAGACAACTTTCTTGCACTAAAGTCGTTCTACAACACGCTGCACGTCGCTGTGTCAACATTAAACAACCTGAACTATTCCAACGATCTCGCAGCAAACTGCCTGAATCCTTGAAACATCTGTGGGGTGAGAGAAAGGTCGAGATGATACACAGAAGAGCCACACTCGTAGATTTTGACGGATGGTTACGAGCTAGAGTGCGTGGCAAGGCAGCAGTAGCCGACAACTCCTCAAGAGCTCATGTGCGAACCAACCCTAGCGGAAGACTAACCCAACTGGTTGCTGGTAAAGGACATAGTAATGTCCATCAACCAAGAGCGAGTTAACTTACCACTAGCGTCAACAAGCGTGATGCCAGTAACCCTAAATCCAACTTATGGCCTCTGCTCAATCAATGGTCCTTGAAAAAAGTCTCCCCGATTAGTGTGGCACTTGTGCCATGCTAGAAGTTTTTGAGACTATAATAAAGGTCATTATGTCAATCCCATAAAACTCTAGAAACCTTTAGACTCAAACTTTCAAATACCAGCTGCATTTTTGTCAATTACGTTGATGATTCTTATAAATGAGGTAACTGATGTTATAGGCATTGGTTTGGCAGATGAATAGTACACAGTTTTAACTGAATTATAATTCCAATAAAAACATTTACCAATAAAGACATTGATAGTAAGGCTTGTATCAAAGCGGACAGCATCTTGCCTTCAAATTCAAAGCTAGTTTGTGGTTGGTTGCGTGAAGCTTGAAGTAATATTTCAAATCCGACAATGAGGACTGGACAGGATTTCAAGTCCGCGTAATTAGTTCCAGTCCGAGGCGTAGCCGAGGACTGGAACTAATTACAAGGACGACTTGAAATCCTGTCCAATCCGAATTTGGAGGATTTGAAATTACATCTCATCCTCATTAATTATTCGGGAGGCATGTTGTTTTCATTGAAGCTTGAACAATTGAATTGTTTTCTTTAGCGATACACTGTTTTGTTTCTAACCATTTGGGACTTGATTCAGTGAAATAATGGAGATTAGTTCCTTAAATTTTTGGCTTGAATTTCGTAAGTTTTTGACAGTGCGTCATTTCAACATGGCTTGTCGTCAGAGAGAGAGCGACGAAGACGATTTCCAACCTCTAAAACGTTTCCGAAAAATTCGGAGCCGTTCAGAAGAGGAAGAAATGTTGGTAAAAGCTGTAAGTTTGAATTAGTGTGTTGTAAATGATTTCACTTAAATTGAGTTAACTGAAATAAATAAATTGCACTTAAGATAGTTTACTGTAGTGTTAATAATAGATAGAAGTAGCTTTGAAGTAATTTTAATTAATTAACTCACTGCAATGAAACTTAAAGCAGGGAAATGCAATATCAATAGCTGCATGGGATGACGTTTCGCTATCTCGTAAACACGGCTTGATCCAGTCCTAGGACTGAATGAATTTTGATCCAGTCCTTGAACTGGATCAAGTCGTGTTACAAACAGCCTAAACTTCATTGTAGTGAAATTAATTAAAATCACTTCATTTGATACTCCTGGGAGTTCTTTGAGTACTATACTCGGTTTCAAGATTCGTCATGTGATTGAATTCTGGACATTTAATTGGCTGGTTACCTCATGAATAATTAATGAGTATGAGATTATACTATTCCACTGCCGATCAACCCCTCTTCAGCGGTTGAATTATTTAAACAAATGTTATGCATTAAAAGCTGCATCCTCACTTTCAACTTAAAAGCTTGCAAATCATAAAGCACCCAGAGCCTTATGGGAGAATGAGCGTGACGAGCGGTCATGACTTGCTAAGCTCCGCGTAAAACAACTCGAAAACTTAAATTCTCCTATCTAGAATAGCATTTTCTTTTTCGAAAATGACGAAAGATATTCAACTAAAGAAACTGAAAACCGAAAATGACGATTTAAAAAAACAAATCGAGGCTTTACACAACGAACTCAAGAGTATAAAGACGAAGATGGAGGCATCTGCAAACAACAGCGAACTTGAACACTCAGTTGAACATATGAGCGCCGAATATGATGATCTGAAAGAAATTAGTACCAATCTGCCAAGAGAACTGAAAAGAATTGATGAAAATCTCAGAAAGGTTAGCATGAGAGTCTATGAGATTGACGACGCCATTGAAGCTTTAACAGCTTACAGTTACCAATATAACATTAAGATTCTGGGAATACCACAAACCAACGAAAATGAAACTGCTCAAGAAACCGTACAAATTTGCCTTAAACTCTTCAATGAATTAAAGGCAAACGTCCATGATTATGACATTGACATCGCTCACCGAGTGAATAGCCGAAACAACGATTCCAAGCCAATTGTTTGCAAGTTCACTCGACGTGTTACCAAGGAAACTGTCATGTCGAAAAAAAGAGATCTGAAAGATGCAAATCTACAAAACATCGTATCTTGCATGGATCAAGGTGACGATTCTCCCGCAAATATTCTAATATTTGACCATTTGACACCAAGGAAACAAAACCTTCTGAGTAAAGCTAAATCAGTACAGAGAGAAATCGGCTATGCTTTCTGTTGGGTAAAGAATAGTCAAATCCTAATGAGAGAAAACAGCGAAAGTAGAATCCTTCGAATCAACAATGAAGCTGACCTCGAGCGCCTAAAACCGAGCACTGCTACGGCTACAAACAGCTGGATGTTCAGCTCTCCACATCAACAACTGGGCTTTGGATATCCTAATGCAGAGTCTAATGCAAGTTTACACAGCGGTAGAGGAAGGCTTAATCACACTGGAATTGGCCGTGCAGGATATAACACACGAAATCGTGCAGCTAGTCATCAAAGTTAAGTAACTTATACAGATTTCAACAGTTAGACAGTTCAAAAATATAAGTAAAGAACACAAACATTATTTCACTGAACTACCGTATTATAATCTCAATAACTTTGTTGATTTTCACGGCCAATTTAACAACTTGCTGATTGATAGCAACTACCGTCAATTACCTACAAAAAAGAGTCTAGAGAAATTACATAGCTTACATGATTTAGACTTATTCTCCTTAAATGTCAGACAAAATAATGATATAAATCCTGACATCCAGTGTCAGAACCAAATTAAAGCGAACTATTACTCGCCTCATAGCTTCAATAACAAGCTGAACAAAACATTTCCAAATTCAACTTTATCACTTTTACACAACAATGTCCGAAGCTTACAATTACATATTGATGAATTTCAATCGCATTTACTGGATGAGTTAAATCACAATTTTGATATCATTGGAATAAGTGAAACTAAAATAAATTCTCTAGCAATGCATCCGATGATAAATTTGAATATTCCTGGATATCAATTTGAACACGTTCCGACGCCCCTATTGTTCGGAGGCGTTGGAATGTACATAAGCAACAAACTAAATTATTCAGTCATCGAAAGGACAACTAATGATGCTTTTCAAGCTATGTGGATCGAGATTCATTTTGAATCAAAGAAAAATATTATTTGTGCCATTATTTATAGACAACATAGTTCTCCCAGCGCTTTCTTATCATATTTTGACGAAGCTCTAGAGAAATATACCAACGGAAAGCCAGTGTATATACTTGGGGACTTCAACCTTGACCTCCTTAAATCTGAAACATGCCATTATAGTCATGATTTTTTACTATCTTTACAAAGCTGTCATTTTTTACCAACCATAGACAAGCCAACTAGAGTACATAGAAACTCGGCTACTTTAATTGACAACATCTTTACAAATTGCCCTGAAGAGCACATTGTTAGTGGTAATATTATATCTGATATAAGTGACCATTTTACACAATTTTGTATTATTACAAGACCACCAGGTTTATCTCCTAAATCAAATAAAAAAATCAGATCCTTCTCAAATTTCTCCGAGAAATGTTTCTTATCAGATTTAGCCAGTATGAAATTCTCCATGGATGGTGATGTTGATCAAATATTTACTAATTTTTACAAAAAGGTCAACAAACTTGTAAATAAACATGCTCCACTTAAAACACCTTCTACATCCACTAAAAGAAATTTTTCCAAACCCTGGATTACCAAAGGCATTAAACAATCGATCAAAATTAAAAACAAACTGCTAACTTCTGGAAATGATAATGCATATAAATTATATAAAATATATAGAAATAAACTCACAAATCTAATTAGATTAAGCAAAAAGCTATATTTTCATAACTTTTTCGTTGAAAATTGTAAAAATATTAAAAAAACATGGACAGGAATCAATACATTAATTAATAATAACAAAAAGTCTACAAAACAAATCACAGTTTTGAATGATCCAATAACTAATACAGCCACAAGAGATACCAATAAGGTTGCTAATATTATGAACAAACATTTTGTTTCAATTGGTAAAAAGCTAGCTGATAAAGTTCCCGACACAAATATTCATTTTGCTGATTACCTTAAAGACGTCAACCAACTCAACTCATTCTTCTTCATTCCAATCACAGAGGATGAAATTGAACAAGAAATTACTAAAACACCTAATAATAAATCATATGGACTTTATTCATTCCCTGTTACCATACTAAAATGTGCTAAACACTTACTAAAAAAACCTTTAGCTGAAATATTTAACATATCCATATTACACGGTAAATATCCCTCTAAACTCAAAATATCAAGAGTTAAACCTATTTTTAAAACAGACGATATAACAGACCCTAACAATTATAGACCTATTTCACTATTATCAAATATTAACCGCTTATTTGAAAAATTGATGTATAATCGCTTAATACAGTATATAGATCAAAATAATATACTTAAAGTCCCTATAACCCCTCGGACTTTTGGTCATTTAATCAAAAGTTCTAACTAAATAAAACATTTTTATCGTGAAATGGAGTTTGAATTATTTTTTGTCTGCCTGAAAAAGCAAGTCAAACTTCGCAAAAAATGCCTTTTTGGGCTTCCTGTCCTAAAAAATGTGAGCTGGAGATTGGTACTCTTTGTGACGTAACGGCCGGAAGATCGCGAGAAAGTGTATAGATATTTACCAAAATAGATGCAAAATAGATACGACATGATGATTTACAGTTTATTGCGGACAATAAACTTCAAATTGCTGTGTAACAACAAGTAAAGTACCGCCGGCTTTATGCGGCCGGTTCCGGCCGTTACGTCACGATAACTAGTGCCAGTCTCTTTTCGAAACCCGGATTTTCTTGACGAAATGCGAAGTTTGAACGGTCACCAAAAATCGAGAAAAATACAAAATTCAGATTTTTTTTTCGAAAATGTAACTTTCAACGATCCTACTTTTATTTAAAATCATTTCTGGCTAGGGGTTATAGGGACTTTAAGGACTCTCAGTATGGTTTTAGGGCTGGCTGCTCTACAAGCCATGCAATTCTAGATATAATTAGTGCAATACAAAACAATATGGACAACAAACTTTTTTCATGCGCAGTATTTATTGACCTCAAGAAGGCATTTGACACAGTCGATCATACAATACTTCTCAAAAAACTTTATCTTTATGGAATACGGGGAATAACAAATGACTGGTTTAAATCGTATCTTCTAAATAGAACTCAGACTACTGAAGTAAATGGATCAGTAAGTACGAAGGAAATAAATCCATACGGCGTCCCACAAGGTTCTGTATTGGGACCTTTACGTTTTCTATTATATATTAATGATATTGCAAGTTCATCTAAAAAACTAAACTTCTTTCTTTTTGCTGATGACACTAACTTACTTTATGCCCATAAAAACTTAAAAACATTGGAACTTACAATCAATGCTGAACTCACTAAACTATGTAATTGGCTTATAGCAAATAAATTGACATTAAACATAAAAAAATCCAACTTTGTTATTTTTCGGCCCCACCAAAAGAAGGTTGACACTCAAATTAATATTAAGTTAATTGACAGTGATACAGGCCAGCTTACCAACTTAGAAAGAAAAGAGAATGTAAAATATCTAGGAATACTGATTGACAGTCGCCTATCCTGGAGAAACCATATTGACTATATCAGTTTGAAAATCAGTAAAACAGTTGGGCTGTTTGCTAAACTGCGGCATACGGTTCCTCAAAAAACATTGTTAACTTTATACTGGTCACTTATACACCCTTACTTAAATTACGGTATTATTGCCTGGGGACAAGCCCCCAGCTCATACCTTAATAAGCTTTTATTATTGCAAAAGCGTGTGATTAGATTTATTTTTTTTGCCAAACAGAGGGAAAGTGCAATTCCCCTTTTTATAAAATCCAATGTCCCCCCTGTGAATCTAATGTATTGCCAGACAGTAGCCAGTAGTTCATGATGTTGTCAATGAAAACTGCCCAAAAAATATTGTTAAATTGTTCTCCTCAATCAAAAACATCCACACCTATGAAACACGTTCGGCATCTGCCAACAATTTATACACACAATCCTCAAGACTTAAGACGCAACTCAATTCTTTTTCCAGAATTGGTGTTAAGCTTTGGAACTCAATACCCAGTTCAGTCAGAGAATGTTCCAAATTTACCTTTAAAAAAATCGTTAGAAACCATCTTTTTTCTATGCTTCAAAGTGAGAATTGCTATTTAGGAGTTGAAAGGGTTACACAGCTTTTCCGGAATGACCATAATAAGTGTTCTTGACCTCAAAACAAACAAAAATGAATCTCACATCCACTTAGTTTAATAGGATTTTTTTTCTGATTAACTACCTCGTCTTTTCAAAAACCAAATAAATTAATTAATCTATTTTTTGTGTTATTTCTAATTACATCGCCTCCTTTATATACATGCAAACTTAATAGTCATAGTATTTTCCCTTGTATTTTTTATTCATAAATTTCAATGTGCAAGAATATATTTACATATATATATAACACTTAATTATTAATATTTATTAATATGTGTCAGTAGATATTATAAATTATCAATATGTATATACATTTACTATATTTATAACCCAGTGATCTGCCTCTGAATAGTTTACACTAATTGCAGATCACTGGTTTAAAACAAATGTAAATTGAAATTGAAATAAACATGATGATGATGATGAGTAAGCAGGGACGTTTGAATGTAGCTTTAACAGAAACCTCCTTTGAAAGGTATGAGCCTTTCGAAACAAGAAATTACATTTTTAGCATACTTTTCTTCTTGATATCTATTGCAAATGCAGACACGTCTTAAAAGTTGATTTTTTTTTTTTTTTTTTTTTTTATTGAGGAAGAATATCAAGTTTTATGTTACAAAAAAATTGAAAAACAGTTACGGAAAGTGTTATAAAATCAGTGTTAGAAATAATTTGAAAACGTCCTTAAGCCTCGATTCCGTGCACAGGTCACATGACCTTGTTTATTGTATGATATGACTTGTATATTATCTAGATGAACAAGTTTCTACTGTGTTTGAATGATTCTTCTTGAAATATAAATGAATAATTTTCAAAAAATAACTTTTGCTTATTAGCCTCGCTTTCATGCCTTTCAGTCACGTGGTCAAATTTGTGACATCACCAATACAATTTTGACGTATTATTTATAGTATAAAAAGTATTATGTGTTAGTTCAGGCATGTCTTCTACATAAAGAAAGAATAAATAAGCTTCTTTGATACCCAGCCTCGTTTCCATGCAGTATCAATTATATCAGTTTTTTTAAAATGACGGCCACAGGAACAAGGAGCGAGTTGCAAGATTGGCAACAAATGTTTTCTTGAGACTTGAGGGATCCTCTAAACAACTAGCCTAGTTGCCAGCTTTAATCACAAAATTCCCACGGGAGCTAAAATTCCTACATATGGTCCCCGACTAAATATCATAACAAAGAACTGTATTTTGTCCAATGATTAGCTACGTATGTTTAAAATGTTTTGATTACGCCATTGAAAAAATGAAAATATGATTTGATTATTTTCTTTTGAGAGAAAAAATGTTTTGTGATTAAATTCATTTCAGTCAAAGTCAAAGTGTTTAGTCAGGTTTTTTGTATTCTTTTTTTTTTTTTCTTGGGCTTGTCTTTTGCTGTGTGTTTTTGTTTTCTTCACATTATACGTACAAGTATAAATACTCATAGAGCAATCAAAATTTCTTACACATTTCATAATGGCTCAAAACAGCCGATTTACGTTCGTTGTGGACCTGTACATTTAGTCCGTTTAAAAATGAATAAAATGTACTAGTATAACCATTTTTATCAGACATGGTATTGTCTGCGCATGAGCAAAATAAATCTTTGCAGCTCAATGCATACATAATAAGCACCAATTCACTCCCACAATTGTAAGTGAACACGGAGATGTGGTATACTCAGCTATGTTAAGGCATGGCTATTTAAAGAAATACTGGATATTGCATTAATTTATTACATCTTATAGCCATTTCAATATAATTTTATCAAACTTGGTCTGTGGATGTATGTTGGCAATTTGAAAAATTCTTGACGGTTTTGTTGCCATGGAAACGAAATCACGTGACAACAGGGCGGCCATCTTGGATTTTACATTCAAAGCTCTTGAGGAAAATCACAGACATCATCAAATTGCCTGAAAATGCGTATTCAAATACTCCTTGTTGTGCTTTTTATGGATCTAAGTGGAAATCTTGGTTAACACTTAAAGAAAAATTTTAATAATTTTTTTCCCTTATTTTTGAAGAATTTAAAAAAAAAAATAAGAAGGTCTTTTGAACAATTCCCATTTTTCCAGTTAGATCCTTATAGAGTATATTGTTAAGTGTTTGAATATGCATTTATACGCGTTTTGATGATGTCTGTGATAGTACTCAAGAGCCCTAAAGAAAATCCAATATGGCCGACCTGAGATCACGTGATTTGGTTTCCATGACAACAAAAACTGTCAAAAAAAGTTTCAATTGCCAAAATACATCCACTGACCAAGTTTGATAACATGTCATTGAAATGCTTATTTTATAGAATAAATTCATCGATTATTCAAATTTTTTCTTAGAGCCATGCCTTAACTCTTCTGAGTACATGCTCTTCTACTCTTTCGAACTGAGTCGTCACGACTCAGTTGTTGTTCCGATGATTTCGATATGAGGTACTATCTCATGAATGACAGAGAAATTTAGTTCTAAATTTCCCTCATGTCATTCATGAGTGAGGGATGTTAGTTAGTAAACATCCCTCGAAAAACAATCGATCCCGAGGTGATCATGGCATTACACCGAATAAAGTTTTCATTATTATTTACCACACAAAAATAGATTACACCGAAACAAAATGTTTAAATGCAATAAACCAAGGATGACCCTTAACTCACAATAAAGTTAAACTGCTATCAACATAGGATAGCCCTACACACAAAATACTTTCCGGTTCTATACTAGAAAAGTCTATAAATTTAACACTGAATAGCCTAACAAAGGCAATGTGGCGCACAAAATAAAAATGACAGCAGCAACAAGAGGGCAGCCCTCAATTAGAAATATCCCTTGGACTTCAATTTGAAACAAAACCCCATGTGAAATTAAATTAAATTTAACGGATGATCAATTCAACCGTTTGTTTGGCATATTTGACTTCGAAAACAATGACCGTTTTCAATCTAAAGATTTGTTTAGAAATGTCTTAAACAATCCCGATAGAAAGGATGATTCTAATGATATTAGTCATATTGAATCTAAATACCTTAATATCAAACAAACTAGTAATTGTTTTCAAAAAGCAAAAGATAAAGGTATCTCGATTTTACACTGCAATACTAGAAGTTTGACCAAAAATCTAGACATCTTGAAAGATATTTTGGATTCATTTAGTGAAAAACCTAGCGTTATAGCTATTTCAGAAACAAAGCTGAAGGATAACAATATCAATAATACTTCTATCTTAGGGTATAATTTCGTTAGTACTAATTCTATAACAAATTCTGGTGGTGTAGGCTTATATATTTCTGAAAATATAAATTTCATTCACCGCCAAGATGAAAAACCTAGCGTTATAGCTATTTCAGAAACAAAGCTGAAGGATAACAATATCAATAATACTTCTATCTTAGGGTATAATTTCGTTAGTACTAATTCTATAACAAATTCTGGTGGTGTAGGCTTATATATTTCTGAAAATATAAATTTCATTCACCGCCAAGATTTAGATTTTTTATCAAAAGACTACGAATCGTGCTTTATTGAAATTCCCAGGTCCAAACATAAGAATATATTGATAGGATGTATTTATAGACATCCATCAAACAATTGTACTCATTTTAAAGACCTTTTATCTGAAAAACTAAACCAAATCAACCTTTTGGGAGTTGAAGCTTATTTAGTTGGGGATATCAATATCAATTTATTCAACTATAGTACCAATGAGCCTACATCGGAGTATTTAGATATGCTCCTTGGTCTCTCATTCTTACCAATAAATACAAAAGCAACACGAGTAACTGATCATAATGCCACATTAATTGATCATATCTATACTAATGCACCAGAAAAAATTTTGCAATCTGGCATATGTCTGGCTGATGTCTCTGATCATTTGCCGTGCTTTTGTACCTCCACAACAAAATTATCAATGGTCATTCAACAAAAATATTTTAGAGATTATTCACACTTCGATAAGAACTTATATCAAAACGATTTGAAAAAAATTGACTTTAACAAATTTATTGATCAGTCTAACGTACATAAAAGTCTAGACGATTTTTCATCACTTCTCGAAGTCACAAATAAACATGCCCCAATTAAAAAGGTAACAAACAAAAAAAAGAAACCGCTTAAACGACCATGGATTACAAAAGGCATCCTGATTTCCATTAAACATAAACAAACACTATTCCAAACACATTTTCTTAGTTCAGATACTCGAAAACGGAAAGAATATAAGATATATAACAATAAATTGAACAAATTAAAAAGTATGGCCAAAAAGGAATACTATGCATCTCAATTTCAGATTTATAAATCAAACATAAAGATGACTTGGAAACTTATTGGTACATTAATTAATAGAAAAAAGAATGGCGGAAATAGAATAAGTAGATTAATTCATGAAAACAAATGCTTCACAGACCAAAGAAGTATTTCTAACCAATTCAATTTACATTTCACTTCTGTTGGGGCTAGATTAAGCGAAAGCTTTCCTTCAAATGAAACAGATCCAACTAAGTATATTGAGAAGTCATTTTTGAATAGCTTTATGTTCCGGGGGGTAATTGTAAATGAAGTGCAAGATATAATTTATAACCTAGATGCTAAAAAGTCGACAATTGGGATTCCTATTTATTGTATCAAGTTAGCTTCTGATATGATAAGTGCATCTTTAACAGAAATATTTAACTTGTCACTTGTCCAAGGTATAGTACCTGAGTCTCTCAAGGTGTCAAGGGTAACTCCCATCTCGAAAGGAGGAGATCCCTCCAATCCCACAAATTACAGACCTATCTCAATCCTATCCACATTCGCACAGATATTTGAAAGATTAGTTTATCAGCAACTATTAAACTACCTTGAAAAAAAAACAAATCTTAAATGAATTCCAATTCGGATTTAGAAAAGAAAGATCAACCGAACAATCAATTATTGAAATTACTGAATGCTTTAAGAAGTCCATAGACCAAAATATGTACACATGTAATATATTCTTGGACTTTGCAAAGGCGTTTGATACAGTAAATCACCAAATTCTACTAAATAAACTGCAACATTACGGCATTAGAGGAATTCCATTAACGTGGTTCACTAGTTATTTAGTAGACAGGAAACAATATGTACAACTAGAAGAAAAATCAGATGTAACAACAGTTACTTGTGGAATACCTCAAGGTAGCTCATTAGGACCCTTACTATTCCTAATTTATATTAATGATATATCTAATTCCTCGGAAAAACTATCATTTAGAATTTTTGCTGATGACACCACAATCTTTGCCTCGTCAGCAAATCTATCGGACTTGGAATGTCTGGTAAATAGTGAACTGAGAAAGGTCTCTAAATGGTGCACTGCAAACAGACTGTCAATTAATCTCAAAAAAACTAACTTTATGATAATCAAATCACCAAAAAAAACAATGACAAAAAAGGTGGACATCAAACTTCTAAATAAAGAGAACTCTTACATCTCGATAGAAAAAAAAGATCATGTCAAGTTTTTAGGAGTCTTTATTGATGATAATCTCTCCTGGAAATATCATATCTCCTCTTTGTGCTCTCGATTATCGAGGAATGCAGGTATCTTCCTAAAACTTAGACACTTTGTTTCTTTAAGCCAAATGAAATCTATTTACTATAGCCTTGTATACCCACATGTAACATATGCAATTGTCGCATGGGGAAGTGCTTATAAAACTCACCTAAATAAGATACAAGTAAAACAAAATCACATATTACGGATAATTTTCTTTGCAACACTTTATGTCAAAAGCACCGAAAATGCCCTGCCACTTATCAATCTATTAGATATGCTTACAGTCGAAAATATATTTAAACTTAACTGTTTAAAATTCATTTATCTATGGCAAACTAATCAACTGCCAAATATATTTGACAACTACTTTGAAATTTGCAAAAAATAAACATTCTTATAACACCAGGTATGCTTCAAACAATAATTTTTATAAACAAAAGTCCAGAACAAACAAAGGCAAACAATGTGTAAGTGCCATAGCACCTGACCTTTGGAAAAACATTCCAACTAATTTAAAAGATATTAAAAACACAGCTCTTTTTAAGAATAAAATTAAAGCGATATTGTTAGATGAACAAAATCGCATAAAGCAATGACCATTGATGATTTTCAATAATATTTACAATTTCAACATTTAATTTATATTATAAGTATGTTGCAATTAGCAACTTGTAGCGTTTCTTTTGATTTACACCTATATTAATATTTATTATTTATTTATCTTGT
Organism: Diadumene lineata; assembly: GCA_918843875.1. Lineage (NCBI taxonomy): Eukaryota > Metazoa > Cnidaria > Anthozoa > Actiniaria > Diadumenidae > Diadumene > Diadumene lineata. The sequence continues at coordinate 47,160 of CAKKNV010000067.1, forward strand.
GTGTTATATGTAATTTATTAATATTTATTATATACAATATTTATGTGATGATGTAATAATACATAACTCTGAAGCTCACCTACAATATTAATCTTAAATGGCTAGTGGCTAACTCGAAAACCTCCCAGTTACTTTAGCCACTAGGCTTATCTAATATACTTTACAAAAATATTAGTGTAACGATTAATTTCTAATTCATATTTTAATTTTTTTTGTAAATTAATCGAGCTAATTACTTAACATGTGAATTCTAACCAAATAAAATATATGTTATGTTATACGTGAACATATGACCCCTTGTGGCATACCAAATTCTTCCAATGTTGGAACTAAATACATGTGACATAGAACATATATTCAAAAACATACATTGAATTTTATTACCCGCTCAGGTTATAAATTTGAACATAAATGATATATCGCACTCGATATCAGCGGGAGCACTAAATCTAAAAGATGGTCTTAAAACTGCTCCACAAGCCCTATTAAAACAACCATAAGACCACAGCAACGGATGAATCAAAGCTAAATTAAATATCAAAACAGCTGAATGACCGACACAAAATAAAGATGCCCCATACATGCCGAAATATAGCTTAGATTGTAATAAACCAAAAACAATTATTTATGGACATAATTATAGTGTCTTTGCAATCCGAACACGAGGTCTTGTACTAACAAAACGATTCTGGAATTAGATTGATGAAATCTCTAAAAAAATAACTAATGAGCTAATACACCAATCGGTCTAATGTAAATCAATACAAAGTAGGGCTATCTGAAGTTAAAACGGATAATAAACATGTTCAGCGAAACACAGAAGCATTCATCTAACCTCGATCTACAAGCCACTGCAGTTTTGACTACAAACAATGGACCCTAATAGAGAAAAAAACGAAAATAAAAAGCTCATTAATGATCGTGGACAAACGCTAACAACCAAATGACATAAAATACGACTTATGGATCAAAAATAACCTATAATTTACCCAACAATACACTGTGGCACACAAGCGTGTCGTAGCGTGACACGAGCTCAAGAACACAAAGACTCCATGTATTCGATCAATTAATAAACACAAAAACAATTAAAACGGTCAATTAACGACGACAGTACATCGCCTGTTGATATATACACTGACTACCAAACGATCAAGATGCAACTTACCGGGTAACAATTTTTAAAAGGTAGTTTGTCGACGACAAGGCTTGAAGAATGACTCAAAACCACAAGTCTCTGGGATGAGGCATGTTGGATGACCAGTGCCCAGTCCTTCTCCCATATCCCATATCAGCTTAACTACCCTACCAGTTCAATGAGAGAACCTCAACTTGACCAAAGGAGATTTGCCTTGGACTCCAAAATAAATACCAACAACGTGTGCTTGCGGTAAACGTTTTGATGTCGACCACGCCATGTCATGTATGAAAGGCGGCTTTATTCTTCGTTTGCAACCACGTGATAATTCAGGCAAAATGTTTTATTTTAAATCTTACTGAAAAACTACATTTATATCCTTTGAGAGCATTCAAAACAATGTAATTCTGCCAAATTTGAAGCTTCTAGAGCAAATAGTTACCGAACTATTGACGATCAAAAATGATTGTTATTTGGTAAAAATGTATGTCGTCGCCATGTTGGATGATGACTCATATCATCCACCATGGCGGATAGAACTTTAGTGGTCTCAAAATAAGGCAAATTCAGTATTTTAGATCAGGCTTTTGAATTGTGTAGTTAAACTGAATCTCCAGGAGTTTATTTAAGACAAAGTCTCATAACAAAGATGAATTTATCGCGATATTTATCCTTCGATTCGAATTACGCGATAGCGTTACGTGACACAATTTTTACCTAAATATCTCGCAAATGAACAACATTTTTGGACCCATATTTCTACAAAGTATTTTAATAATCATTAGCTATAACATATACGGGTATGTTTCAATTTGATTAAAAGTGAATTTGTCATACTTTTGATGACGACACCTGAAAACGAAGAATACACAGAAGCCACGGTGAAGTAAGATATCTTTTTGCAGATTTACTCAACGATGTATGTCACGATGTTGAAATCGAGCCTTTACAAGCTTTAGCATTTGTCACGCAAGATAGCTTAAACATATTCCATAAATGGTATGAGTTTCACTATTGACAATAGCTCGAGATTTGACTTATGACAATTATAAATGTTTCATTTTTAGTAAATCTAGTTAACATCATTATAATATATTTCATTTTAGTGAACTATTGTGCCGTCACGCTACTACAGTCTAATCACATTACAATTGTAACTTTTTCAATTATCTTTTGCTGCAAATATAACTGCAAAACATACTTAACTATTGAATTACGACACTAATAGAATATTTAGAAATGCGTATTCTAACAATATGTGATCAATAAAATGCTTTCTTAAAGAGGAATGTTTTCAATTTAAAGTTAAAGTTATTATATGACCGTGAATCTTGGAGTCTGGACACTAGCAAATGGAGCAATCTGATTGGTTATACGCGCTTCCCGACCAGTTAATATCCCCCTGTATTAAGACCGCGGACCGATCGACTGAGTAGCTGGCCTTTTCACGATTGAACAGCTGATTGTTTTTTACATTTTCAAAACATTTTCATGAGAGAAGAGGTCGTTGATGAGAATAAAGACCACAGAAAATCCCATTCGATGTGTTTTTTATCATTATTTTTTTTACCGCAATTTTTGTAGTTTTTCACCACTTGTTTTTTGTTTACTGTCAAAAAGTCCTGTTCAATACAATCCGTCGTCCGACCTTCACAAAAAATCACACAATTTGCAAAGAAATATCGATCCAGTTTTAGTCGCGAATGCTTATAACAAGAAATATTCTTTGTTGTATAAGCTTTCTTTCTTTCTTTGTTGACAATTTTATGTGTTCCGAAAAATACATCCAAAGCCGGCACAAAACGACTGCAAGTAATCGCTAAATCCAAACTCGTAAAATTAACCAAAACGATCTCATTTCAAAACAAACACAAATTTAAATTATTACTCGTAACTGATAATCGACAACAGATAGAAATGGCATTAATAAAGTTGATTTTTTGGTGTGTTATTGCGAGAAAACAACGAACAAACAAGTTTGCTTGGTTTTTATTTCTTTAATTTTTACGACTTTTGCGAGTATGCCATTCAAATAAAGTGATAGCGCCAGATACATTGCTATGTCTATCATTTATTTCTATTGGAGCCCACCAAATGTATGCAAGTCCAGCGTGTAACCCAAAAAGCTTAATAGTTTAATAGATTTGTAGCTCATCCAGTTAATTTCTCTAGATTTATTTCAACAACGTTAGAACAAAAAAGTCAGCAATTTTTTTATTATTTCATAAAATGGTACCAAAGAACTTTAAAAAAATTAAAATCGTTCAAAAACAGGCAAAGACAGAGATAAGAGAAAAGGTATGTTTGTGCTAAAATACTCCTAGAAACGCATTTTGGGAGAAATGCCCCTGGACACGGCCCCTAGTACACAATTGCCTTTAGCGGTTGAAGTCCCCCATATCCCCCTTCCCCACCCCGCACCCTTTGTGCTGCAACACGGCCCCTGATATAAGCATCTGATCAACGATTAGATCATATGTAGGGGGCTCTCGCACGGCATATCTGAAACGCCTTCAGTAGTACGTTTCCTAGTATGAAGGATAAGATCGACATTAATCCAAAACATTGAAGGGATCGTCGATCGTTTCACTACTACTTGAACACTCAATAACTCACTAAACTATCAAAAAATCATTTTTTACATGAGTGAAAAAAATGAATATATGAATATTTATTATTTATTCCTTTCTTAATTCACAATCACTGGTGTGCTCATTCACTCAGCTCATTCATTTTTTACTGATACTCTCACTTATTAATCACCAACTTTGTCGTTCGATAACTCGCCAAATCGAATGGATACCCCTATTTTTTAATTCACAGTTGGAAAGAGGGCCAAAATTTCTATATTCATTCAGTTTTTAAAAAAATGAAATTTATTTTTCGTACGAAAACTTGATGTTTTCTGCTAAATTTCGACCCGCGAAAGCTACGGCGAAGCAACATAGTTGCGAGCGGTGCGCGTGGTATTTCCATTAAAAGAGTGTTTTTTGCTTAGAAGGGATCGAGAATTTTTTGTTTTTCAAACAGTTTATTGTCAATAGGATTGTTATTTATAACCATTTCAGCTTGTTTGGTAATTTTTCTGTCTTCATCATCTTTCTGTTTTACCTCATGGTGACTTGTCACGCTGCTCACGGAAAGTGCCGAAATGGCCGACTTCAAAAAATTGTAGCTCCGAAGATCGAATGGAAACCCCCGATTTTTTTTTTCGCTTATAACATGTGTTTCATGCTGTTTTATCAACTGACGAAGTTTCAAAAAAATAACAAATACTTCGCTACTAGCGCATACGTCGTTAATGTTTTCTTAGATCTAAAACTTGGATATTTTAACAGTGTTTTGTCGTTAGAGTTTCTCATGTTATACCTAGACTCAGACTTAAGTGAAATAAGATCAGTTAAATAAGAAGGCGCATGTCCTGCAAAAATCTTATATACAATTACTAGGATTTTAAACTGTATTGTTTTTCTAACCGGTAACCAGTGCAAGCTAGTCAACGAATAGTGGTGTAAGATGACCGTACTTATCTTGGTTACAAATAAGCATGGCAGACATGTTCTGTACTCGTTGAAGCTTATTTAGTTGATATTCTGGTATACCATACAAGAGGCTGGTGCAATATATGTCAACTATTTTTTTTTTCTCTGACTCCCACCTTTGAAAAATCCTGATCCGCCCTTGAAGCTGTACGGTGTAACTGTACAGGTACGATCATGTGTTTTTGTACACATACAATTGAAATCCATCAATATCAAACACGAAACGAGTCATTACAAAACAAAACATTAAGATTTTCTTTTATACTCTTAGTCACCCTTACAGTGGAAACGATGTAAGTAAAGTTACTACACCGCGCTCCCTAAGTTAAACATTTACATGCAGGGTTACTGAACGTAGCTGGGCAACTAGTGAAAAGGGTTGAAAACGTCTTGGAAAATGTATTTCATGGCTTTTGTAAAAGAAATTAGATCAGTAAGTTTAACAGTGTAGAAAAGAAAACTGGATAACAGAAAATATGATTCATAAAAATACGAGATAACAAGAGAAAAGGGAAAAAGAACAACGGAAGACCACACATAACAACACAACACGGCAGTTAAACAAAACAAAAACAAAAAAGAATGAGAAATTGTGAATTTAATAGCGATATTGAATGGTCTGGACACTTGTGGAGTCGATAATGAAGTAGATAGATGATGTCTTCGGCGCAAGTTGCCGGGAAAAAAATCACACACACACACACACACAGTCTTTGTCAAGAGTAGTATCCCACGGACGATACTTTATCAATTTAACGAAAGTCGCATTCATTCTCTTAGTAATAAGTTGTTACTTGCATTTCCTTTACAAAACTGACTTTAACAGGAGTTTGCTACTTTTGAGCAATTTCATTCTGTGTCCTTGTCGTAAGAAAAAAATAGAACGGTGTCATAGCACAGGCACGAGCATCGCATCA
>CAKKNV010000068.1:0-5000 GCA_918843875.1 Diadumene lineata
TTGTCCTTGTGGTGTAGTTGACCTCCATAAGTGCTTATTTCTTGAACTGGAACTGCCACAGGAACCCCATTAGTACCTTGGGTCAGGACATATGGTGTTTGTGCTTGTGCGTTTTGGATGTAGATAACTTGACCCTGCATGAGACAATATGAACAAGTTAATCTTATATTGCACGATAAAGTTCAAGACCATAAAAAATACAGTCACAGCTGTTTAAAATGTAATTTCTGATGAAATAATAATTTTTCACAATCAAATAAAATACTTTTAGGTTAATCAAGGGTATTCCTTAATTGGAGCATTACATGTACCTGCATTTGTGGGGCTGATGAATTACAACAACCATTCATACAGGGGGAGAGGGGTTGACGGGAACATGCCGCTAAGCAGGGTATGGTTGTTAGCCATTTACTACCCACCTAGCTCCATGCAGTTCATGATTTCCCTGCATTTGAAGAGATGGTGGATAACAGCAATGACAAACACCACTCATACAACTGCAAACACAAGCCATTATTCCAAACCCAAACTCTAGAATAGCAAACATTACCACCATGGAACCCAGTGCAACTGATGTCTTGCACTTTTGACTGTACTTTTGATAGTAATGGTTATAACATCGCCAGTTCACGAATATGGAATATACTCCCATGACATACAGGATTATTAGAGCAGCAGCAAAAACAACCGAGGTTATACTGAAACCAAGGTAAGTACTCATCTAAAAAACAACAACAAAAAAGGATAAACCTGATAGAAGAGTAAAAAAGTATAAAAACAAAATAATTTTTTCTTTTATCTAACAGATTTAAGCAAAAATGTTTTTAGAAAAAAATTTTGTTCTCACAAGAGAAAATGAGCTAGGAGAATCTATTCCCGGACCCCATCAGGAGCCACGCTAATGCTTATTTTTAGAAATCAGGCTATTTTTAAACTGTTACCAAAACCTTAAAAGAAAGACAACTGGGGAACATGTTAATATATCCAGCATTGTTATTTTTTTCTTTTGCAAATTTGAAGAGCTCTTCTCTTTTATTTTCGATGCCAGCATAAAATTCGTCTATTTCATCTGTGGTCAATCTGACGAATCACGTTCCGTTCTTAAATAAATTGACTTAACGTGGCTGATGATGTGTGCAAAGCCCAGTATGGGGACAGGTTATCTTAGCATATTTTCTCTTGGTTCTCATCGTTGCGTTTTTTTCTCCTATAACGCACGGTTCTCGAGCTCGATTAACCAATATGCACGGATTTACTGGGAAATACGACACTCGTAACTCTCATACGCAATATGGGCTGCGATCGGATTAAGGCGGGGATGCTTGTCGGAGTTTTTGAAAAAAAGATCCCTCAAAGGTACCAAAGTTTTATCTAGAAGGGAGTGACAATAAATGCTTTTCACCACTAAAAGGTACCAACTCAAATACAAACAATTGGATGTAATGATCGTAAAATCGAGACCTAGCTTTTAAACATCCGTGAATACTCTAAAAGTTACCAACTTTAATTCTGAGAGTCTTAAGACTTCTAAGAGACCCTAAATCGGAACAGATCTCCGATTTTGACCCCTACAAAGTATACGACGAGCATTCCCACCCTCCGATATATGGGAGTCCTCCCCCCCCCCCCCCCCCCCCCCCCGGGTCCAATCACCAAAGTGGAAATACCACTAACGTCCTTTTAATAGAATATATTTTGGCGATAATTCATTTTGTTGCCTATATAATATAAGGAATATTCCACGTCGGCCTGACGATACGAAGTTTATCTTCTCGTGACAACGAATAAGGTGGACATGGTGAAGATAAACTCGAAGATGAACTTTTTATTATATCTTCGTGCCATCGTATATTGATTGATTGTAAAATTGGATGCTCGACGTATGTTTATCATGTGCAATGGTGATGTGATATGTAGTAACTATATAAAACTGTCAATCAAATATAAATAAGAGATTTTTAAATTAACTTACCAAAGCTACAGAAGGTCTGTTGCTCCGGTTAGTATGTGTGCAACTTGTACCAAAAAGACCAACCGAACCAGTGATCACAATCTGATGAAATGAAAACAACAACAGATTTTTAGTACATTATAGCCGAAGGCCCGCGCAAGCGGGGCACCATAATTTAGAAAATATGGTAAACCATCGAGCTCATTTGAAATCGCCCGGAATTCGAAAATACGTACAACTGCCGGCCGTCCGTGTACCACTTCCGCGCGAAAACGCTGACCGGTTTTAAGACTGGGAATCACTTAATGTCACCCATGACTGGAAGAATAGTTTTTTTGCAAAATTCTCATTATTCGCCTGAATAAAGGTCTTAGTATCACATTTATATTGGGAAAGTTTTAGATCGATTTGAATTTTAGTTTTCGAGTTATGGGCAAAAATGTGAAATTAGACCTCATCAACAGTTTTTCACGCGTGTTCGAGTGTTCTTTGAATGAAGCAAAAAAACACTTAAATTTCGCAAAGTTAAGCAAAATAAATATGTCACACCTAAAGAAAACATAATGGAGAGTATCTGAAGCCATTTTATTTTCAAAAAAAGCATATGTAAAATATTTTGCAGATTTTTCAATATTTTGTAATTTTTCACTAGTGTTTTTGTATGCCATGTTTAAGCGGCTATATCTCCACTGGTACATCGATTAGCACAGAAATATCAATGCAGCATTGAAAGCACACTCCATAGATGACTTTTATCCCAAAACATTTTGGGGCAATTTAAAAGTGAGCTCGAACGAGCGTTGTCAACATACCTGATTTTCGTGCATGTTTGACCTTGTGAGCCGTAACGGTCGCCGTGATGTCAACACAAACTACTAGTCATGTCAAGGTCTATTTCGACGAAAACCAAAAATCAACATCCCAAACTACAGTAGAATTAGTTCTTTGGCATCAGATAATCCAGAAGAACGACCATAAGGGGAAACATCGATCAAAGTGTAACTACAAACCTCCATTGCTGTTGTGTTTCGTAATCGAGTAAAATTTAGCATCAACAATTCGACGCTGAAAATTGGCAAAATAATAGCTTATATAGAGTTGATGCAATAAAACGCTAGTTGTAGAGTTGAAGCTTTGTACGGATGGAATTCCTTGCCTCATTACCGTGCCGGCGGCGAAGCCGCGCACGGTCTAGGTTTCGGTCTTGGGGGTATGTGTGTGTGTGTATATTGCAGAGTTTTTGCCTTTCGCACGTGGTCCACAGGAAGCCCATGTCCTTTCGGCACTTAGGTCACGTGGTGAACAGGAAGCCCATGGAGAGCACGCGGTTCATTTCTTTATGACGTAACACTATAATGTCAGGGGGGCACTATGACAGGGGGGGCCCCGAGCAAGTACGCATGTCACATGGTTTTTGCTCCAAACGCTTGTGAAGATGGCTGTTTGCTCCAAGTTCTCAAAAGACGCTCAAAATGCATACAAATCCACACGCCGTTCGCGGTAGACTCACTCTTAAAGAAGGCGAAGAGCGTCAATTTACAACTAAGTCGATTTACCGCGATCTCAAAAGCTCAAAGATATTCAAATAATACTCAAATGAACTCAAATGAAACTCAGAATGCTCAAAGATACACAAATACTAACTCTCTACTTTACGGCTACATTCATGATGAACTGCTGGACTTTCTCAAGCCGCCGAGATCAAATTTTATGTCAAGAAGCTGGCCTTGTTATCTCACGATAAGTTTATTGTGTTTATGTATATTGATATTTTATCCATTAAACAGTTAATTTTGTTCATAATGTTTTGCTCTTTATATTGTCTATGGTTGTCGTTAGTCTAGCCGTTCTACTCCATGTTGTATTGCAGTTCAATGATTATTTTGTGCGTTTAGCAAACGAATGTTGTTTGTTTAAAAAAGCTGAAGATTTGTCTACCCGTGTATACATCGCTGATACTACAAAAAGAGGCGAATTGAGGTCTCGTTACGCCAAATTTACATTTTTTTTACAAGAACATCATAGTTGAATTCGTTGTGGTTATAATGTTGATGTATGTTACTGTTTGGAAAAAGAAAATAAAACAGATTTTCAATAATAAAATCTTTTAGATTTACATACATGAATTTGTATCTTGTGCACTTTAAAGTCGTTTTATGATACACTGAGATAGTTTCTAAATTAGTAATCAACAATAATTTCATTCTGTTTTATAAATATCACTTTTAGTTTTTTTAACTCTGCAGCCTCATTTGGTCCCCAAAGTTGTAAAAAATTCAAAATACAAATTAATAAAATATTTTTAGCCCATCTTGTTTATTAAAACTTACCTTATTTCTGCAAAGTTTTTAACTAAAGACAGTCTAAGCTGTTTTAAGTGATTTCTTAATTTTTTGTTTCTACCTATAAAAAACTATTAAATTTATATAAGGACAAACCAACTGAATGAATTTTACAGCTTTGGGGACCTGTGCATCTACATGACGCGTACTAGCATGCGCGAAGACACTAATACCGGCACGGTTCAGCCACCCAGTGGCTCTAGTTTTGATTGGTTTCAAAACAAAATTGTACTCTCGTGAGAACAGACTCAACTGATCAAGTTATCGTTTTGTGACAATATACACAGGAAACCCAATAATCAAGGTATTTCTAGAAGATAAAAAGTTTGTTTTATTTTATCTCAAAAATAACATTTATCAAATATAAGGAAAAACTTGACATGACTTTTTTTTCGAGATAACTATGTCAAAAGTATGTTGTGCATTAAAATGTGGCAGAGCTACCTGCTGTTCAAAAAGTGGCATAATAAATAGCTTCCCCCTGCGCCGGTCGCAAACTGCTTTCGCCTGTTCATGGAAAGTGAAACTAGAGAGTAAATTCACAGAACAACAAATAAATGAGGTACTAATATGAATGGACTAGGGTTGAAAAATAATAAGGAGTTGTTTCCAATACGCGGACCCGGACCAACGGACTAAAACAAAAGCAAAAACAAAAGCAAAAATAAATAAATAAATAAATAAATAAATAAATAAATAAATAAATA
>CAKKNV010000068.1:7500-52386 GCA_918843875.1 Diadumene lineata
GTTGATTTTTGGTTTTCGTCGAAATAGACCTTGACATGACTAGTAGTTTGTGTTGACATCACGGCGACCGTTACGGCTCACAAGGTCAAACATGCACGAAAATCAGGTATGTTGACAACGCTCGTTCGAGCTCACTTTTAAATTGCCCCAAAATGTTTTGGGATAAAAGTCATCTATGGAGTGTGCTTTCAATGCTGCATTGATATTTCTGTGCTAATCGATGTACCAGTGGAGATATAGCCGCTTAAACATGGCATACAAAAACACTAGTGAAAAATTACAAAATATTGAAAAATCTGCAAAATATTTTACATATGCTTTTTTTGAAAATAAAATGGCTTCAGATACTCTCCATTATGTTTTCTTTTGGTGTGATATATTTATTTTGCTTAACTTTGCGAAATTTAAGTGATTTTTTGCTTCAATCGAAGAACACTCGAACACGCGCGAAAAACTGTTGATGAGGTCAAATTTCACATTTTTGCCCATAACTCGAAAACTAAAATTCAAATCGATCTAAAACTTTCCCAATATAATTGTTATACTAAGACCTTTATTCAGGCGAATAATGAGAATTTTGCAAAAAAATTATTCTTCCAGTCATGGGTGACATTAAGTGATTCTCAGTCTTAATGGGCAACAAAACAATCATTTTTTTCCAGTTTTGAAATTTTTCTACAAAATGTATTTCATACAAGATGTTTGTCAACAAAGTGCGACTGCCAGTGCAGGGAGTGCATGGAAATGCAAATTTAGCACAATGTGCGATCGAGCAACACAAGCTAACCATACTACACCGTTCTGTTGAACTGTTTGAACTTTTTACAGGCGGTGAAAAATGTTTTTTTTTCACTTTTAAAATACTGAAAACACGAACAATATGATTGTAATCAGAACTGAGGACGAAAATTTCAGTGGAAAAGTGACAGTACAGGACAAGAAACGTGGATCCGGTATGTTTACATTTATCATCCAAATGAAAGCAATAATTGCAATAATTTATGCAAACTGTTTTCTTTAGTAAGATGTTTTTCCATCGCTGAGATCTTTATGTGCTTTTGTTGCTGTTGTTGTTTTTTCTTATTTGATTCTTGTAATTGAGTTGTCATTGAATTGCAATAAAACGCTTGTATTCGTCAGTGTACTCTGCATCTCCAAGTTGAAATGTCAAAAGTTCATATTGAAATAACAATTCATGCGTACCAGCTATTTTTGAAACGAGTTACGCAGTATTCACATTTGATAAATAAAAACGCACAGCCGTATTAGATAGCTAGATTACCAATAAGTTATTCATTACACATTTCACCAGAGAAGTGAAGTTTTTGTCGATTTTTAAATAATTTTTTTAAATCTAAATGAGCTTGATAAAGCGAGAAGCGCGCGGGGACTTGTTTACAACTCAAAGAAGCCATGTTAGTGCTTTTCTTACTTCTCATTGGATAATCAATTTTAATTGACAAGTGCTATTTTTAACATGGATAACAACATAAAGGAAGCCAGTAGACTGTTGCTATTAAAAAAAAATATAGTCAAATATTTTTTTCGCATTTTTGTGCATATTTCTTGCGTATAATAAAATGTTGTCGCATGCATAAAGATTTGAATATTTCTACATGTATTGATTATTTGATTATTTGATCATGAAAAGAAAATAACATGGTAAAAAATGAGAAATTATCCCCCAATTCTCATTTAGTTTTTTGCTGTGTTATTTTCCTTTTATGATTGTTACTCGGGCTTCCGAAGGAATGCCCGAGGTATAATTTGAGCGGGTTTTGTGTTTGTTTTAGTTTTCTGTCTGACTTCGTTTTAAATTTTCCGCACTTTACATTTCTTTCGGCTCCAGGTTTGTGATTGGCTAAATTCATCACGTGTCATATCAAACGTCATGAGCACGCGGTTTGGTCGCTGCATCACTCTGCTACTCTGCTAGTGCACATTGGACTGTTTTCAGTGGGATTGCAATGGAAGAAATGGCTCAAAATTCTGTGTCTAGTACGCTCAATCCACTTACAAACGCACACACCGTTCGTAGTAGACCCACACCAAAAGATGTCGAGCGTTTTCGAAACGGGTCGGTCTGCGAACTTATCGAGAGAGTCACTCACTTTACGAGTGGATTTATCGAGAGAGTCACTCACTTTACGAGTGGATTTATACACTATCTAATGAACTATATTCAAACTACGCAAAATTCCTTTCAATCCATGGGGGTTTGACTGATGAATCTTTAGACGATGTACCTGTAAACCAAAGAAATGAAGAATGTGGTAATCTGTTGTCTGTCTACAAACCATGCTGTGAGTTGAACAAAACAGCCTCCTTTCAAGGTATACCTTCTGTCACAAAGATAGTTACTTTATTTGTTTTCTTATTCGTTGTTTTTGTATCAGTAATCAAAGTCAATCAATTTTGTGTCGCTGGTTTTATAGTATTATGTGGAATTTATATTTTGGTAGCTGGTAGACGCTTCGACGTCCATGTTGAAATGTACATTACTTCATTATTCAGTGATTGTGATATACTAGAGAAAACTAATAACTTGACTGTAAATGTATATGATGATGCTGTAGTTGCAATAAATATTTCAAAAAACACCAGATCTCGTTATTCTCAGTATGTTCATTACAATTATAGACGGGTTTATAAGTCTTCTGTTCGCCATAAACGTGATCGTGAGCCCAGCAGATTACCAACACGTGCTCTAAAGCGCCTTGCCACAAAAAGCAGAAAGTTGAGACGGTTTGTTTTTGCAAATATACGGTCTAGTGTACCAACATCGTCCAAATTGTATAATTATATCATTAGCACAAGAAGTCATTCATTTACTATCAATAAAAGAAAGCTTTCAATTCGACTGCAATCTTTTAAATTTAAGGCTAATCGTTATATGGCATTATTTTCTTCTTATAAAGTGTTGTGTTTGTATAAGACCCACACACATTTAGCCCACTATTGTCAATCAAAACTAATCACTGACATTGAGAAGAATCCTGGTCCTGACAGTACATTATATGTTTATCCAAGCAAGACAATAACAGCACCATATAGTCAAGGCAATGTTGCTATATTTGGACAGAATGCAGGACAACAATGTGTTGCAATGAGTTTATGTTCTCTGATTTATAATAATAAACATGGTATCAATTCATCTAATGATTTTGTGTCTATTATGAATATTGGAAATCAGTTGTATTCAAGGTTGTCACAATCTGCAAGACAAAGTTTTTTTAATGCAAACTGAATTACCAACAATGCTGAATGTGTTTGACACTGACTATCAGCTCGAATACAGTGAGAGTTTCACAGGTAATTTACATCAAGAAACTGCAATTGAAGGATACGCATACTGTACATCTTTACAAACTGCATTTCAATCATTAATGTCTGAGAACTATACCAATTTTATATTAACAATAGGCTCTAGTGCTGTTGCTATATATTGTCATAGTGACAATACAATCAAAGTTTTTGATTCTCATTCAAGAGATTTATGTGGTAACAGTTTTTCACAGGGTACTTGTGTGCTTCTTGAATTATCATCTCCTAGTAACTTAGTTCACTACTTTCAAAGTATACATTACAATGCATTGTTTGAGCTAAAAGGAGTACAACTAAATGATAATTCTATTCATACTGATAGCTCACCAAGTAAAAGTTGTTGTGATGAATACACTTGTTTCAACTGCAGTTATACTGTAGCGCTATATTCACTATGCTACTCTGTAATAAAACCATGTCGCTATTGGAATTCAAACACGCTGTCCATTACTGTAAATAATGGTAAGCAATTATGTACTAATTTGAATTTAAATAAATATATAACAGCAGATCAATTACCAAAAACCGTTAATGTGTGTGATTTTGAAGTTGGTTTAACTTTGTGTAATAATACAAGTAATGGGGTTTTACTCAACACATACCAAAGCAAAGGCATTCTTAGACAACTTATTATAAACAATTATGAAAATACTGGGTTTGTACTGTCATTTTTATCATATTCTATTGGTTGCATTTTCAAACCTTCTAAAACATCAAAATATGTGTATTGTCTAGTGATTTATGATGAAACTAAATCACATCAACCTCAATATATCAAGAATATAAATGGTGTTAATTCACTTGTTGATGAAATAGTCAGCATTCATGGGAAACATCAATCTGTTCAAGATAAAAATGATTACAAAATACAATTTTTTGTATGTTCTGGTGAAAATGCAGATCATTATGAAAGAAAGAGACTAATGAAAAACCAGAGAGCAAGACAAACTTATGATGAAATGGAACCAGCAAAGAAGAAAATATTATTAGAAAAGAAAAGATCAACAAGCAAACAAAATTATAAAACAATGAACAAAGATAAACGACAAAAGTTGTCAAACAAAAATGCTGAAAACTACAGAACAATGGATAGTAATAAAAAACAAGATTTGTCAAACAAAAAAAGAGAAAAGTACAGAACAATGGACAGTAATAAAAAACAAGATTTGTCAAACAAAAATGCAGAAAAGTATAGGACAATGGATAGTAATAAAAAACACGATTTGTCAAACAAAAAAAGAGAAAAGTACTTTACAATGGATAGCAATAAAAAACTACATTTGTTAAACAAAAAAAGAGAAAAGTACAAAACAATGGATAGTACTAAAAAACAGGATTTGTCAAACAAAAATGCAGAAAACTATAGGACAATGGATAGTATTAAAAAACAAGATTTATTAGAGAAAGTTTTTAAGAAAAAATATAGTAATAAAAGTATCGACATTAATTCTTGTATTGCACAATTTAAAAAGAAAATAAGAGAAGGGCCATATTATATATGCTGTGTTTGCAACAGGAGTTTATACAAAAGGTCAGTCATGAAACTAAAAAGAAACAAATATCCCTCTGAATCCATGTTTACCATAAAATCATCATTTAACGGGAAAGACTATATTTGCAATACATGTCACTCAAAATGTACTAAAGGGGTAATTCCATGTCAGGCAATTATAAATAATTTATTTGTTGATGATATCCCATCTGAGCTTGAATGTCTTAGAAAGTTAGAACAAATATTGATAGCACAGCGTATAGTATTTGAAAAAATCATAATTATGCCAAAGGGACAACAACGGAAAATTAAGGGTGCCATATGCAATGTACCAGTACAGTGTGATCAAACATGCAATATCTTACCCCGTCCTCCTGAAAGGTCTGGTATTATTATGTTGAAATTAAAGAGAAAACTACAATTTAGAGGTCATGTTTATTTTGAAGCTGTCAGACCAGCATTTCTTCAAGCAGCACTTGCATGGCTTAAAGATAACAACCAACTTTATAAAGACATTTTAATTGAATGCACAAACATTAACAACGAATTAACAGATCTAACACAAAGTGAAATAACTGAACATATTTTACACCCTCCCCAGAACAGTTACTCTAGATCTGTTGATCAGGAATATTCTATTGACTGTCCTGAACAATCTGCACAAAACGATGTAAGTAATACAGCACATAATATTCATGACCAAGATAATTCTAATAGTAATAATGATGAAGAACAGGATGATCCTTTGAATGAATATAGATCAGCTGCCAATGAGACATGCCTTCAAGCAATTAACCCAGATTACCCTGTCATTATAGAAGAAAACAGCTGTAGTAATGTTGCTACTGGAAGAGAAATTTACAATGTTGCACCAGGTGAAAACAAACATCCTGTATCTCTGATGACTGATAAATCATGTGAAGAGCTTGCATTCCCAGTATTATTTCCAATGGGTAGATTTGGATACACAGCTGAAAGAGACATAAAATTATCACCTGTTAAATATTTCAATGCCAGATTGCTACATTACAGTGGGCGCTTTGCTACCAATCCAGAATATCTATTCTTTGCACAGTTTATAATAGAACAGAAAAAGGTATCAGATGCTATTAATATTGCACTGAAGAAAGTTCATGGTCAAACTTTAACAGCTTCACAGGTTAAATCAAATGCACAAATTATGCAGAATCTTATTTCTCAAGATCAGGCTTATTTATTTCTGAGGCAGATTCCAGGATCTCCACCATATTGGCAAAAATTCATGTATGAAGTGGTAGCGATGGTTAAACAATTAGGTATTCCAACATGGTTTATGACCTTATCATGTGCTGATTTAAGATGGCCTGAACTGTTTCAAATAATCTCACGAGATAATGGGTCAAATATGACTGATGAGGAAGTAGATGCTTTATCATATGAAGAAAGATGTAGGCTTCTAAATCTCAATCCTGTCATTACAGCAAAGCACTTCCAATATAGAGTTGAAACATTTTTTACTGAAATTTTACTCACGCAGGTTAACCCTATTGGTAAAATAGTATATTATGCTCTTCGCATAGAATTTCAAATGAGAGGTTCTCCTCATTTACATGCATTAATATGGACATCAGACTGCCCTAAGCTATCCCATGATACCAAGGATGCCTATATTGACTATGTAGATCAGCATGTACAAGCATACCTACCTGACAAAGATACTGATCCTGAATTATATGAATTAGTCAAGAAATATCAAACTCATAGTCACAGCAAGACATGCAGAAAATATAAAAACATAGCATGTAGATTCAACTTTGGGCAATTCTTTACTGATAGAACAATAGTAGCTGAACCTCTGCCTGAAGATATGGATGAAGAGATGAAAGCAGGTACACTGAACAAACGTAAGGAAATTCTTTCATTGATAAAACAAAAAATAGATGAGGTTCTCAACCCAAGCAAACCAGAATATAACCCAGCTCTTACCCAGGAAGATATATTTAGTGATGTTGGTGTTACTAAAGATGAATATGAAGCAGCTTTGTCAGTATCACCTGATTCAGATTATGATTTACATCTTAAAAGATCAATAGACAGCTGTTTTACTAATAACTATTTCATTGCTGGTATAAAGGGATTTGCTGCTAATGTTGACTTACAACCTGTATTCAACCATTATAAATGTATTACATATGTTTGTTCATATTTCACAAAGGATGAGACCGAATGTTCACAAGCTATAGTTAATGCTGCAAGAGAAGCAAAAGAGACAAATCTAAATGTCAAAGATGGACTTACAGCCAAATTCGTTGCATCGCGACCCGCCGTTTTAAAACTTTGTTTTGATTTGGTCTTTTCTGAACCGTCAATCAAATTCAAAGGCGGGGTTTATTTTAGATTAACCAATGACAGAACATGTTAGGGCAAGCTCCGCCCTGTGAAAATGATTGACGGTTCAGAAAAGACAAAAAAGAAAACAAAGTTTTGAAACGGCGGGTCGCGATACAACGAATTTGGCTGTAAGAAAATTGGAGCAGCTTTTCTTTCTTCAAGAGAAGTAAGCTCACAAGAGAGTATCTATCGCTGTATGCCAGAGCTTTGGTTAAGAAAGATATTTCCTAAAACTGTTTTTGTAAGCACAGATTTGCCAGAAAAGAGATTAAGAGTAGCAAAAAGTCAACAAGACCTTGATGAATTAGAGGACGATAGTACAGATATATATAAGTCCAATATCATTGAGCGTTACAGTATAAGGCCAAATTACATCCCATCTGTAAATAACATGTGTCTTGCTGAATTTGCAGCATATTATTATAAAGATTACAAATCTGACATATCTCAAACAGCTGATGCTCAGCCTGAAATACTTAATGATGACATCATTGAACAGTCACATATGGATTCACATGATGACACATCCTCTCTCCCTAACAAAATAAAATTACTAAATGGCACTGAAGTCATGAAATGCAGGAAGGTTAAAGCTGTCATAAGATACCATACTCCTAATAAGACAAAAGAACCTGAAAAATACTTCCATCATATTCTCATGTTATACTATCCATGGAGAGAAGAAAGTGAGCTTCTAGGTAATGAACAAACATACATGTCTAAATTCTGTGAATCAAATGTTCAAGCACTAGTAGAACAAAATAAGAATGTATTTGAACCAGATTCTGATGCAGTACTTGAAGCACTTGAGACATTGAGAAATAATGACATGAGCACACTTCACTCATATGATGCTATCAATGATCAAGAAAATGAGGACTTACAGTCACAACTACAAGACAACTCTAATGATGACGAATCATTTAGCAATTTGCCAGCAGAACATCTTGGTAATACAACAAATGACAATTCAACTACTGGTGCAATAGCAACATACATACAACCATCTGAAATTTCTGATGACGATCTCCGCGAGTCTGTCAGATCACTTAACACTGAACAACGTCTAGCATATGACACTGCACTTACATGGTGTAGAAATAAGGCTAAAAACATGAACAGTGTAAAACCACAACATGTACCTGCTATACATTTATTCATAACTGGAGGTGGTGGCTCTGGAAAATCTCACGTAATCAAAACAATATATCATACTGCAACAAAAACATTTAGACATGGGCCAACTAATCCAGACAAACCAACAGTATTGTTAATGGCACCAACAGGAGTAGCTGCTATCAATATCAGTGGTACTACAATAAATACAGCATTAGCAATACCAAAGGAATCAGGTGACAATTTACCACCAATGTCAGATCAAAAGAGAACACAATTAAGAATAGCACTCTCAGAATTAAAATTAATAATTATTGATGAAATATCTATGGTATCAAACACTACTTTGCTTCATATTCATCAAAGGCTAAAAGACATTTTTGCCACATCAAATGATCAACTTTTTGCATCACTTAGTATTCTAGCTGTAGGTGACCTGTATCAGTTAGGGCCAATTCGCAGAAAACCTGTATTTGAGGACTATAAAAATAATGTGTTTAACTTATGCCATCCTTGGTCTGTGTTTAAAATGATAGAGTTAATTCAGATTATGAGGCAAAAAGATGATCAACCATTTACAGAATTATTGAATAGATTTCGAACAGCTTTTCAAACTGAAGATGATATCAAAACCATACAATCTAGAGCTTTGAATCCTAATGATCACAGCAATTACCCATCAGAAGCATTGCACATTTTTGCAGAAAATGCACCTGTAGACCAACACAATAATGCACATCTTGATCAACTTAAAACATCATTGTACAGACTAAAAGCTGTCGATCAATACCCACAAAATGTAACAAAACAGGACATCGACAGAGTACTAGCAAGAGGCAGATCTGAAACTGGTGGTCTTGACTCGGAAATATTGATTAAAGTAAATGCGAGAGTAATGATAACCACAAATATAGATATAGCTGATAGATTAATCAATGGTCAAATGGGTACAGTGGCAAAAATAGCAATTAATCACAGTACAAACAGACCTTCTATCATCTACATTAAGTTTGATGACCCTCAAGCTGGCACCAATGCTATACAAAAACATGCAAATCCATATGCTAGAGAAAATAATTATGTACCGATACAACCTGTACTAGCTAGAATTAACGTCAGGCCAGGAAAACCATCTTCTCCAGAATTACAAAGACTGCAGTTTCCTATTACACTAGCATGGGCATGTACAGTACACAAGGTACAGGGATTGACACTTAGTGAAATTGTTGTTAGTTTTGACTTGAATAGACAAAAGTATTTCAACTATGGACAAATTTATGTAGCATTAAGCAGAGCAACATCTTTACAAGGTTTGCATGCAATTGGCCAAATAGAAAATAATCATGTACGAGCCAATCCTAAGGTAAAATCAGAATATGAAAGATTGCGACACGAGACTATCTACACAGATTCATCTAGTATTACAGATCCTCATACTCTTACTATAAGTTTATTAAATATACGATCTTTAAGAAAACATAGCATTGACATCAAACATGATGCAAGACTGACACAATCTGATATCTTAGCTCTGACAGAAACGCAACTTTTGCCTCATCATTCAGACAATACTATTAGAGACACTTTACATCCTTATGAACTACATAGGCAAGATCACCAAAATGATAAGTATCTAAGTTTGGCTTTATGCATTAAAACTAGCACCAACATCTTGAACAAGCAATATTTTGAAAGCATTAATGCTTTGATGTTTGAAATACTACAGACAAACACCAACAAAATAATGACATTTTTATTAATTTACAGGAAAAACAACTCCAACGTCCAGGAATTCTCTCAAAGTCTCTCTAACATTCTTCAAACAAATAGAATTCAGATTATACTAGGTGTTTTCAATGCGAATTATTTTATTGCAAACACACTTCAACAACTAATGAACTCTTTGGGGTATATTCAAATTGTCAGTGAGCCTACATTTGTATCAAGCGGAAGTCTACTGGATCAAGTATTTGTTCAACAACCTATTAACGATAAAATTTCCAATGAAGTGATAAGTGTTTATTATTCTGACCATGATTGTGTTAAGACTGTAATCAAACTGTAAATATTATAAGTAATGTATAAAGAACGAAAGAGAGTGTTTTATCGGCTGATAAAGATTCGAGCCGAAGGCGAGAATCTTTAGCGCCGATAAAACACTCTCTTGAGTTCTTTATACTACTTATCAAACTGTTATAATTCATAATTCATACAGTTTTAGAATCTGAAAAAGCAAAATCTTATTTTATCGTTTTTAGTAAGGTCATAAATGCAATTAGTTGTAGCCGAACTTTCAAACAATACCTCATTATTATATTTGTGTCAGTATCAGTAGTTAAGGGGTTAGTTGGTGTTACTAACTTACCCGCGCCCGCGTTGTTTGGCGAGCCTAAGAAAAAGAGGTACTGGTCAGCGGTAGAACAGAGTGCATTATGGGATCGCAAAAAATATGTGTTACTAACTTTGTCGCGCCCGCGATGAGGAGACTGGGTACGAGTCAGCGGTAGCGGGTAGGGATAAAGCGCGGGACGAGAGAGCCTTCACATTCGTTGACATGCCACGTCAAAGAAAACAGTGTGGAACTTGTTTTTGTGTGTTCAAAGGAGATCACGAATGTAACAAGGATCGAGAAAAATGTTCACCTGATTTTTGTCGTTGCGAATGTCGTAGTTGCTATGTGTATTGGAAAGAATCTAAAGGTATGTGGATGAGTCATTTGGCGGATAAGAAAGGAATATATCTTTTCGATTATCCTGTAGTTAAAAGACACTCTCCTTAGTATAATGGGTTATTATCCTCGACTGTAGTTCGAGAGATCGGAGTTCGAATCTCCGGGGAGAGATTTTTTGTGGAAAAAATGTCCAAATTCATGTGGTGGAACAAGTTGACTGAAAAGGAAAAAAAAAAGTATGAAAAACATCCCGAGTATGTGAAACTTCGCAACTTCATCGAATCGGGTGGTGACGAAGACACCTTGAAAGGCACGTTGTTTTTGTACCTTGTCCGTCGTTTGAAAGGCACACTTCGTGATGATGAATTACGGTTCTTAGGAGGAGCGATAAAAAAGTGGAAAGTGTTACGATTCGGTTATGATTTTGATCGATTTTACGCCTCCAAATCGGTGTTGACATTGGCTAAAGAGATGATCGAATTGGACATGCTGGGGAAAAATAAATAGCGTGCGACAAAGTATCGTGTACTTCATTTGTGGGAGAATGTCATCTAAGATGGAATTGACGGCTGTCGAACTGGAAGCGTTGAAGAAACTTCGTGAGAAAAAGATGGATGGAAACCGTTGTTTTTGCGGATTGGAAGTGACAGAAATTGAATCGAAAAATGGAGACAAAACGTGGGTGAAATGTGGTCGATCTAAATCAGAAATGAAAGAAGGTCAACGTCCATGCACATTATTCTGTGAAAAACAAGACTTACCCATCATGCAGGAGATCTTGTCACGAGCAGGAATTACCGACTATGAAGAACACTGGCCAGAATGTGATCACATGCTGAAAACAAAGGTATCGATCAACACTAAAGACGACAACAAGTGTTACTTTACCTGTCGTTTGGGAATGTACGACCCTGACATCCCTTGTGACTTTTTCCGTGGAGTGAACTTTGGTCAGAATCAAAAACGTAAAGCCAAGAAACGCAAGATCTCAAGATTTTAATTGTAAAACAAAAACATGTGTAACATATTAAACTTGCACTAAGTCATATTTCTTTTCGTTTGAGTCATTGTCATTGTCATTCTTCTCATCGGTTTCTTTGATTTCTTTCATGATTTGTACCTCCTCTTGAAAGTAAACACCCGTAAAAGAATCTCTGGGGGTGATAGTGACCATCCTCTTTTTACTCTTATGGAAAAACCTATGCCTTTCGATGGCCCAACTTCGCTGCACATTAGTGCTCCACACAAAATCTGCTAAAATTCTTGGATGCCACCCGGCCCATCCATTCCAGTCAGCGATCTGGTAGATATACAGTGCTTTTAGAAAGCCACTTCTTTCTTCTTCTGATTCCAACGCTTTTCCCATCAAGAAATTATGCACATGAATATAGGGACAATCCTTTAAATCATTGACGTCCCCCGTCACTCTGTAGGTATTCAAACCTAGCAAGTTGGGAGGAATGTTTTTTGGTGGTATCTGTGTAAAGGTATTAGCCATGTTTTTTTCTGAAGAAAGAAAAAAGGAGACGGTGTTAATGTTTAAAAGGGTTTTATTTTAACAAATTTTAAAGTTTAAAAGTTTACAAAATTAAAAAGATTTAACAAAGTCTCTTTGCAAGTTGAGAAAGTTCAAAATGTTCTTGCTTTTAAAGTTCTTATGTGATTCAGGTTTAGTGGGTAAGTAGACGTCATTTAACACCCAATGTTCGTAAAGGAGGACGTCTGTTTTACAACATTTATAACTTATGCAACTTGTGTGCATACCACACCCTTCATAGTCAAAGTCTTGATCGGCTTCAGTTTTAAGTTGTGTGGAATCAGGGCACCCGTAATCTTTCAGGTTAACTCCTCTTATTCCTACCAAGTCTAGTATGGCTCTTTCGTAGGCACCGCCGTAATATCCAACAGTGATCCCTATGGGTTCTGTGTCTTCAAATGTTTGAAGGATGTATTTGATTGCTGACGGGTATAGCATACCAAACCAAGCTTTGTCATAAGGGATATCAAATGTGGTATCATGTATATGCTGACATAGTAATTTTTCATGTTCATCTAGTTGGTGATACCAGACATCTTCGTTGTAAAAGTGATATACATATGGCTGATCGTCGCCGAAACATTTGATCGCCATTTCTTTGGGTACGTATTCCTGATTTACATAATGACCTCTTGTTGATATCACCCCCACTAAATCTTGGAATAGTTGGTCATCCGTCATCATCATTATCACCTTTTTTCAAATTATCTTCTTATCTTCTTCTGATCTTCGGGTGGGCAATCGAACTGATTGTGACGGATTCGATCGGTCGATCTCTATTTATGGAGATGGTGACTACCCATGATGCGTTGGGAAATTTTCCTCTAGGGGTAGGGGGGTACCCCCCCCCCCCCTGTGGAAAAATTTCCCCTAGGGGTAGGGGGGTACCCCCCTGTGGAAAATTTTTGATGAAAATACCCGGATGTAGCCTGAAGTGTATATAAGGAGACGACTTTGCTGGATCAGACCATTCGTCTTCGAGTCAGAAGAAGGACCAAATACGGTAAGTATTCCAATGTTCAGTGATGTGTTTTTTCTTCATGATGATAATCATTTCTTTTAATTTTTACAGTAGTGAAGAACAAAGTAGAAGAAAAGTAGAAGAAAAGTAGAAGAAAAGTAGAAGATTGTGTAAGTTAAGATGTCTAATATGAACGAGTATAATAGAAGGGTTCTAGAGTCCCAGAAAAAGAAGACGACGCAAGTCATTACTTTTGAATCCACGATGAGAAGCATGAAATATTCCAAGAAGAAGAATTCCAAAGAAGCGAAGTTAAAGAAGATTTTAAACAATATGAAAGATTTACAAAAGTGTTCAGCGGAACGGAATTTCAACGCTTGGAAACAAAGAGAGAAAGCGAAGAAGAAACAAGCAAAGAAAAACCCTCACCCTATTGTGGAACTTAAACAAAAAAGAAAAATTGAATTCATTGCATTGTAAAAAAAAAAATTGTAAAAAATGTTGTAGAATAAAAAAGGGGTCATTCCTCTGTCATGTTTTATGACAGTGGAGTGACCCCAATTTTTTTATCATTTTAGAATTTCAAGTCAAGAGTCGGAAGAGAAGTAAGTATTATCATCATGAAGAAAAGTACACGAGAACATTATGCATTGCAATGGGGGCGCACGTTGCCCAAGAAGTATTTTGAAGTTCCCGAGAAATTGTATGTACCGGCCAAGAGTCATTGTCTTCGCAACGGGTATCGGATGTACCACGATTACCAAAAGGGCACCATGTGTTTCGAGTGCAAAGGGTGTTTGGACATAGGGATCAATAATTGGTGTACCGTGTGCGATCGAACCCAACGAGATGATCTTCGCCGATTTGTGGAGGTGGCTGAAGTGAAAGAATCGGCCAACGGATTGTTGGAAGCACGCCTGAAATCCTACAGTCAGATGTGCCGACGATGCGCTGATGTGATGATCACGTCCGATCCTTCGTACCCCGTGTGTTTGGATGGAACTACTTTTCATGATTCTATTGTGTCACAAATTTGTAAATTGAACGGCAAAGATTTCCCCCCTTTGTGGGCTGAAGGTCGTAAAGTGTTAGAGCATAATGTATTTTTTGACCAAACGGGAAAAGATGGTTGTACGAACAACCTATGGAATGGAATACTGGATCATTCCGAATATGAAAATGATCATATGGATGAAGTGTTAAAAGATGATATGTTGTATGATGCACGAAGTATTTTTGAACATATTACAGAATAAAGAAAAAAGAAAAAAGAGGGTCACACTTCTATCATTTGTGATAGAGGTGTGACCCTTATTTTTTTATTTCTTGCAGATTCAATGATTCAGTGGACAGAAGAACAAAAGTTGAAAGCAGGTACGATTGGTGCTGTATTAGATCTTGATGGGTTTAGATTGCAAGGGAAATTTCTTGTGAAAGAATTGGGGTGGCATACTTTTGGTCACCACCGAGGGCATGCGGTTCATTTTTATCATGAGGGTCAAGATCAATTTACCACTCAAGATCACAGATGCAATACATGGATTTACCACAACGTCTATGATGTACCATTACGTTCTTATTGGTTTGGTATGATTAAAGCAGAAAAAGTAGGGGAAATAGTTCGTGCCTTTTACCCCGGCCACGAGACCACAGTTGCCTACAAAGGCGGTCATTACGAAAAAGATTTGTTGAAGAAGTTGGATATTTCAAGTGTTAATTTAGAAGAATTGGGATGTCCTAAAGTTGATGAAATTATGAGCATGTACAAAAGACATGACTTTACTATGTCAAGATGCCGAATCCATTCACATGGACATTGTCCCATGGAAGAAGTCGGCTGGATGGAGTTTTGGCTGAGAAAGAATGCCAGAAAGAATGGAGTGTCAATCAAGCATCAACCATGGAAGAATCCCATGGAACATTTATCTTTAGACTATTTTGCTGTTAAAAAAACATATTTTTAGAAACATATTGTGATTATTTTAGAAACATATTGTGATTCATTTTTGAAATAAAGTTACCCAAAAGGGTCACATCTCTATCATTGCGATAGAGGTGTGACCCTTTTTTTATTTTTGTATTTTTCAGATTGAAAAAGGTAAGAAGAAGAAGAAGATGATTCAAATAGAATATGAAGGAAATGATGGGTGTGTGGGGTTTTACATCGAGCGATGCAAGAAGTGGGAAAGAGAACATGCGGACATGCGACGGATGTTACGGTGGATGACACGATCACAACGTCATCATTCGCAATATTTCGAGTATCGTAGTTGTTGGGTCAAGACGTACTTGGACACTTTGATCAGTCAACTGGACGATTCGGACGATGATGATGAGGAAGAGAAAACGGATGTCCTTGACGTTTTACGAACGATCAAATTAGAACAAATGGGACGTCATGCCATTAAAATGACATTTGATAACGGATTGGTGGTGTTGGATTCTCGTTCTTACGACAAACGATGTGTATGGGGAAGTGATATTTTGGATTTGTTGGTTGAGTTACGGTACATATTCAGTTTGCAGTTCTTTCGGTTCAAGTACAAGTATGACGATGGTGAAGGTGACTGGGGTCTTCCTCGCGGTACGATAGTGAAAAAGTTTACCTTAGTTCCTAAAAAGTACAGACACTGTGTTAGCAACCATTGGAAACACATCCGCGTGGAAGAGTATTTCTTCGACTTCTTTTGAAAAGTAATTTTTCAATATCTTTTGCGATGTTACGCTGTTCTGATTCGTCATCTCCTAATCAACAATTTGGATTTTATATCACGGATGAGGACGAAAAAGTCTATCGTGATGCCAAGACGTTATTGGATCTTCTTCCACATCACCGAAAAGATGAAGCCATTTATTGGAAATTGAAAGAAAGACGTGTTTATGACAAGTTGAAAGAAGCGTTACTCTTAGTCAAAACAATTAATAAATACAGTGACATTAATTCTTTATTATCTTTGGAAATCGGATGTACTCGATGGGACCGTGTAGCACGAGTCACATTTCCTAATGGGGTCCATGTGTGGGACTGTCGGTATTGTGTAGCAACATTTGGTCGTTGCTTGAACATGGTCTGTCTTCGTACGCTTTTGAATATTTCAAGAGAGATGTTTACTTGTTTTTTGTTAGGTGAACACGAATTGGTCGGGTATCGAGTCCTTGAAGGAAGACTGGACTATGATCCTGACTGTGTGATTGGATCAAGGTTTGGACATGTGACTTGGGACACGAGTAAAAAACATTTTTACTATTGATAACAGTTAGAACAGTTAGAACAGTGTCTTTATCTTTGATTGACTTTCTGACCGTGTAATTGGAAAATCATTTTTTTCTGTTATTTTTAATAACAGAACTGTTAGATCATTGTCTGACCGTGTTAATGGAATGTCATCGTTTTTTTCTGTTATTAATAAGTAGTTAGATCATTGCCTGACTGTGTTATTGGAAAGTCTTTTTTGTGAATGTGTTAAAAGAAAATTACATCTTGTTCTTGAACTGAATCTCAAAACCACAATGTACTTAACTGGTATAATGAATTATGAGAGAGGAATTGATAGAGGGTTTGGATATGTTGGATTTTTATTAAAAGATGACGGAAAAGATGAAAAACAATTTCGTGATGCAAAAGTGATCATGGAACTCATGAACTCTTCTCAAAAAGAAAAAGCAACGTATTGGTCCTTGAGACGCCGTAAAATTTATCAAAAATTTCGAGAAATCATAAATCTTTTGGAAAACGACTCAGACTTTGATCATCGAACCTTGAAATTGGAAAGAGGATTTTTTCTGTGTCGTTATGCAGCAAGAAAAAATACACGACGACCCATGGTCTTGGTGACGTTTGACAATGGAATACAATTGATGGATGCAAGACATGATGCTAACAAAAAAAGAAAACAATTGGGTCAAGATCCAAACATTGGTGTATTCATTCATGAACTCTCAAAAGAGTCTTTATCAGCGCTCTGCGGTGAAGTGCTGTATAGATTTCAAAAACGTGATTGGGAAGCAAAATGTAACCGATATTGGAATGATCACACTGTTGAATACAGTTTGGACAGTGACCCTTCCTTTGAATTTGGCATAGAGGTGGTCGAGATGGCTTGGCCGTCTCGACCACCCTAGTCTTCTTCTTTTGTTTTTTCAGAAAAATGGCACTCACTCCAGACGGTCATGATTTAGCGTGTATGCAAAAATTGAAAGACAAGTGGTGGTCGAAATTGACGGAAGAAGAGAAAAAGAAATACGAAGAACATCCAGCGTACATCCGATTGAAAAATTATGTTGAATCGGGTGGTGACATATGTGCATTGTGGGGAAGTACCTTTATATACATCGTGAAAGCGATGCGTGG
The DNA here is from genome assembly GCA_918843875.1 of Diadumene lineata. Classification (NCBI taxonomy): domain Eukaryota; kingdom Metazoa; phylum Cnidaria; class Anthozoa; order Actiniaria; family Diadumenidae; genus Diadumene; species Diadumene lineata. Next base: position 25,323 of record CAKKNV010000068.1, read on the forward strand.
TCAACTGAGTCTTATGGACATGCATCGTTTGCAAGTGGCGTTGATGGATTGGAAAATTGATAAAATCGACAAGTACGTGCTGGGGTGTTACGATCACAGCAGGAATACGGAGGGACTAGCTCAAGACCTGATTGACTGGGATGTGCTCCACGACGATTTCCCGCACAACTATTGAAAAAAGATGTTTCGTTGTCGAGTGCGTGAAATGGACCGTTGGGGAGAAATTGGATTTTTCATTCGATCGGATGAAAAACATGAACGGGTATTTCACGATGCTAAAAAGATGATGACTTTGATGTCGGATTTGCAAAAACGAAAGGCTATTTTTTGGACATTGAAGGAACGATGGATTCGTGAAAAACTAAAAGAGGTTAAAAAGGAAACGGAAAGATTATTAGAGGACCTTCCTGATCCGGAAAATTTGAAAGAATATGTTACTTTGGAACGTGGATGGAATGGGACAGTGGAAATTGTTCAAGTGACTTTTAAAAACGGGTTGACAGTATACGACACGTTGACTCAATTTAAAGAGTTGTTGACTTTGGGGTCTTTTAAAAGACATTTATTGGACAGAGTGTCTTTGGTTTACTTTTACTCTATATACTTTGACATGAAGCAACAAGTGATTGAGTACGATTTGAACTTCAACGGTTGTGGGATTCTTCACGATTGTGTTGAACTTGTATTCAATAAACCTTATTATTATGCATGTGGTTGAAATAAAAAATGTTTGTTTGTTTTAGATGGAGTCCTTTGATTTGGACGATCAACCAGTACCCATTGACGAAGTCACCGACAGTCAAATGATGAACATTGATATGACCGAGTACGAGTTTGACGTTAGTGACAGTCAATTGGCACAGTTGTTGTGTGAGGAAGAGGTCATAAAAGAGACGACTTGTGCGAAAAAGCATCAAATGATGGATATTCCTGAGTGTATGTTTGAATCCTCAGATGAAGAAGAAGAAGAAGGTCGTCCGTATCGGAAACGCCCGCGCGCGTATTCGCCGTTACCTCCTTCACTTTACCCACGTTCACCCTCGCCACGAATTCCCGAACCGTGGGAAGTTCGTGAAGAACAAAGTATTCCAAGTATCCTGAATGAGGACGATTTTGAAGAAGAAGAAGAAGAAGAAGAAAAAGAAGAAGAAGAAACAAAGAGCGACGGTGATGATGGTGAGGGTGATATGCGCGAGTATGCTTCGGCTTTGTGGAATCAATTGTTGGAACCCACGCCCGAATTTGTACCCTTGGAAAACATGAAAACTCCATCACCCCCTACACCAAACGATCCATATCAAATTTTATTTGATACGTTATTGGAAGACGAAACACCACAATCGGGAGCTGGTCGAGCACCACCACCACCACCACCACCACCACCAGAACAAGAAGATTACTTTTTGGTGGAAAAAGTACAAGAAAAAAATTGTAAAAAATTTCACACCACGTCGAAAGAGTACAAGATTCGTGTCCAGATTCGTCCTCGTCAAGATGCTCAAGAAGCGGTCCAAGCCACCATGAAGGTGATTGAACGAATTCTCGAATTGGTGAGAAAAGAAACGCAAGCAGGGGAAACGGATCAAATTCGATTGGTCATCGATGGCAAGGATTTGGATTATTGCGTCCAACTCCCATTCATGCCGTCCAGCGAGTTGACGACCTTGCGTATTATGCGTCATTTGGAAGCCATCGTTCAATCGAAACGGGAATTTTTTCTGAATGGAGAAATGACCGTGTTGGTTTTCCATGTTCGTAATTTGCAAGGTCGGGGAGTGTCGCAAATCAAACGATTCAATCATCGCAAACAGCACGAAACTCTACCGTGGTTGAAAGTGTTAGCGACCAAGGGATGGGTGGTGGTGTGCAGTTCTTTGCCAGAAGCCACGGCTCAATACCTGCGTTGGCGAGTACATGGAGTGCCTTATGCGAAGACGGCTAAACAACTGGCTACCGATATTTGGTGGGTGGAAGCTCACGTTCGAACCACAGGCGCTGAAGCATTGCCTGTGTTGTTGAAACACTACAATGACATGTTGAAACGCGAAAAAGGAATCCGTGTGGTCGTATTGAATTGGAGCAACGACGATCATCCTTATTTTGTGGGGGAGGGAAACGACGATGACGAAGTGATGTACTTGTACAAGGTTCAAGACGAATTTCATCTGCTCTTGCACCCTGAAAAGATTTATCATTGCCAAGCCAATAAATCGCTGTGTCGTCGATGCTTTTTTTTTTTTTGTCACAATGTCTACCGAAAAACTGTGCATGTGTGTGGCGAAAACCAAGGGTCCAGTGAAGTGCCCGGTTCCTGTGTAAACCGTAGTATTCGATGTGACGCTATTCATTCGGAAGATTTGATTTCTACGAAACGTTCCATTTTTCATGTGACCGAGGATCCTGAAGATCCGGGTGGTGGTGGGTGTTGTTTTCGAGCCATTGTGACGGCTTTGTGGTTGAAAGACCATGCGCAACGACACGTTCCACAACGGTGGTTGCGAGAACAAGCCAACGCGTTGTGTACACGAACAGGATTGACGTGGGGTCCCTGTGGTCTCACGGAACTTCAAAAGTTGCAGGACGTTTTGAAATCGGATGGTGTTCGTTTGCATGTTTATTATCACCATTTAAAGTGTGTGGGGTTTTCCGGAAATTGGGACGATTTTGCGCCCGAAGGACCCCAGACTGACATTTATTTGTTTCACCACGATGATCATTACGACGTCATTCAATCGATGACGGGATTTTTGAGTGTGGCTTATTATTGTGCTCGATGTGACGTGGGGTACAAGAGCACGTCGAAACATCGTTGTCATTTGATGTGTTCGTGTTGTTATTTCCCTACGTCACAATGTGTGCCCGACGACGAACCGGTCACGCATTGGCAATCGTGTGCACGGTGTCACCGTGTGTTCAAGGGGGACAAATGTTTCACGAACCATTTGCAAGCTGTAGCGTCTGAAGACAAGAAAAATAAACGCACGCTGTGGTACAGCACGTGTGACCGGTATCAAAAATGTGGACGGTGTCAGTGCGTGGTGGACGTGTTGAGTCGTAAGAAGAGCGAACTGTTTTCACAATTGGAACATAGGAACATTGACGATCACGTCTGTGGTGAAGTGTATTGTCCGCATTGCAAAACTATAGGACCTAAACATTGTTGTTACGTCCAACCGGTGAAGGATCGCGAATGTCCGCAATGTCGTCGTCACGTGACGTTTCCTCATCAGTGCGAAAACACCAACGTGATGACGTACGAAGAACAAGTGGAAGCTCGGTATTTGTTTTTCGATGTGGAAACGATGCCGGGCGAATCGGTGCACGTCGTCAATTTGGTCGTGGCTCACAAAGTGTGTTCACGTTGTTTGGATCGAGACGACGACCCCAATACGACGTGCGACGTGTGTCGTGACCGTCGTCGCGTGTTTCATTCACGAGACGAATTTTGTCGATGGTTGTTTCGACCCGAACACAAAGGGTTCACGGTCATGGCGCACAATTTCAAAGGGTACGATTCGTACTTTTTGTTGGAATACTTGTGTCAACAAGGACAACGACCCGAGGTCACGTTTCGAGGGGCCAAATTGTTGTACATGTACTTGAAACCGCTGGACATGAAATTCAAAGATTCGTTGTGTTTTCTTCCCATGGCCTTGCGCAAGTTTTCCAAGACGTTTGGTCTTCAAGAAGAAAAGGGTCATTTCCCTCATTTTTTCAACCGACCCGAAAATCAAAACTATGTGGGTCCTCTTCCCCCGATCGAAATGTATGGGGTGGATGGAATGAGCGTCAAGGATGCGGCCGAATTACGTCAATGGTACGACGAACGAAAAGATGAACCGTTTGACTTTCAACACGAATTGTTGTACTACTGCGAAAAGGATGTGGAACTATTGAAACGAGGTGTGTTGGAAGCCCGTCGCATTTTTCTCGACACGACGGGGTTCGATCCGTTTCACGAGTGTATCACGTTAGCGTCGGCGTGCATGCGGTCGTACCGACGAAATTACATGGAACCGAACACGATTGGGATCGTGCCCAACGAAGGGTACCGTGGAATCCACCATCAGTCGTGCAAGGCCAAAAAATGGCTGTGGTGGCTGCAACACGAGACCCCAACCCTTCGACTCCAATCGTGTTTGACTCATCAAGGTGAAAAGGTGGTGTTGGGTGCACCCGTGGACGGATACGACGAAGCGACTCGAACCATTTACCAATTCCACGGGTGCTACTGGCACGGTTGTCCGACGTGTTTTCCACAACAAGCAGCGTTCGGAACGCAACGTTTGGAATTCAGTCAACGGAATTTTGACACGCAACGACGAACCAAACAATTGCGAGATGCCGGTTACCAGGTGGTGGAAATGTGGGAACACGAGTGGGATGCCATGGATCTCGAAGACGTCACTTTCCCGTCGTTCCTTCACCACCTCGAACCGTTACAACCCCGTGACGCTTTGTACGGAGGACGTACCAACGCGTTGCGATTGTACTACGAAACCACCGACGACAACGAATCGGTCGATTACGTGGATTTCACGTCGTTGTACCCGTCGGTGATGCGTCAAGGGGGTGCTTATCCGGTCGGACACCCGAAAATTTTACTTCCCACCGAAACACCCCTTCAATTCCCCATCACCGAACATTACTATGGACTGAACAAGGTGAAAGTGTTACCGCCTCGCAATTTGTACTTGCCCGTATTACCGATTCATTTGAACCACAAATTGATGTTCGTGTTGTGTCGGACGTGTGCTGAAAAATCCAATCAGACACGTCCGTGCCGACACCATGCCGAAGAGCGCGCTTTGGTGGGGGTGTGGACCACACCCGAATTGCAAAAAGCCGTGGCGTTGGGGTACAAGATTTTGGACGTCTACGAAATTTGGCACTACCCGAACACTTCTTCCACGTTGTTTTCCAAGTACGTTCAGACCTACTTGCAATTGAAACAGGAAGCGTCCGGATGGCCGTCGTGGTGTCTCACGTCCGAAGACCGTCAACGGTACGTGGACGATTACGAACAGCACGAAGGGATTCGGTTACGTCCCGACCACATCCGTGTGAACCCGGGACTGCGTTCGTTGGCCAAATTGATCCTCAACAGTCTGTGGGGAAAATTTGGACAGAACCCTAGTTTACCGATGACCGAGTACGTCACGTGCCCGAAACGGTTTGCCGAAGTGATGTTTGGGGGACGTGTCGACGTCAAACATTTGCTGCTCATCAACGAAGATTTGGTGCAGATGCAGTACGACAAGAAAGAGGAGTTCAGTCGCGAGAGCAGTTTTGCTAGTGTGGTGCATGCGTGTTTTGTCACAGCGTTTGCCCGGTTGCGTTTGTATGAGCAGATGGAAATTTTGCAAGACCGGGTCTTGTACTTTGACACGGACTCGATCATTTACGTGACTCGTCCAGGCGAGACAAAACTCCCCTTGGGCGATTATTTGGGAGACTTGACGTCCGAATTGTCTCCGGGGGATTCGATCGTCAAGTTTGTGTCGACGGGACCCAAGAGTTACGGGTACACCACACGTAAAGGGAAGACGGAGATCAAGTGTAAAGGGATCCCTTTAAATGTCACGTCATCGCAGCACATCAACTTTGATTCGATGGTGGCGCTGGTGCGTGGAGACGTGGACGAGATCCGTGTGACGTTGCCTCATCAAATTCGTCGTGATCCTAAACTCCGTCAATTGAAAACGGTCGATTTGGAAAAGAATTTTCAAGTGGTGTACGACAAACGTGTTCGACAAGGGGATTGCACGGTCCCGTACGGGTATATTATTCCATAAAATGCCGGTCTTGGACCGCGTGTCCGATTTGTGTAAACGATCCCGGTGTTGGATCGTGTGTTGTGGAGGGACAGTCATCGTGAATGACGACAACCATGCCTCGGAAGAGAAAAAAGACTCGGTGGACTCGCAAGAAAACTCACAAGAAAAGCGTGCCTGAAGTACTGCATGAAACATTTTACGATCCCAAACAACCCGGAGGGTTTGCAGGGTACCAACAATTACGTCATCAAGCTCTCAAAAAAGGAATCGCTCCCGCCCAAGTACGACAATGGTTGGAACGTCAACCGGGCTACACGTTGCACAAACCCGTCCAACGACGATTCACGCGCCGTCGTGTGATCGTCGACGGATTGGACCAACAGTGGCAAGCGGATTTGGCCGACGTGAAAAAATTGAAAGACGACAATGACGGAATCGAATATCTGTTGATCGTGATTGATATTTTATCACGGTACGCGTGGGTACGTCCTATCAAGAAAAAAGATGGTGTCACGGTCGCTCGTGCGTTTCAAGATATTTTTGAGTCGGGACGTGAACCGGACGTCTTGCAAACCGACCAAGGCACGGAATTTCTAAACAGTACGTTGAGATCCATTTTGAAAAAACGAGGGATTCGACATTTTGTGGTGTACGGTGACACGAAAGCACAGATGGTGGAACGGTTCATTCGAACGTTCAAGAATCGCATGTGGCGTTATTTTACGGCCGAAAACACGAACCGGTACGTGGACCGATTGCAAGATTTTGTTCAAGGGTACAACGCCTCGTTTCACCGATCGATTGGACGGAGTCCCGACTCGGTGACGTACGAAAACGCCCAAGAAGTGTGGCACAAACTGTACGATCGTTCGGTCGGACCCAAGAGTCCTAAAGTGAGGGAATACAAATTCAGTGTGGGTAACCGAGTTCGTCTGAGTAAAGTGGAAAAAACGTTTAAAAAGGGCTACACACCCGGCTGGACGGAAGAAGTGTTTTTGATTTCACGTCGCATTCCTGGTTTCCCCGCTCAATACAAGGTGACCGAGTGGGACGGAACACCGATCGAAGGATCGTTTTACGAACAAGAATTACAACGTGTCGACGTGAACGACACCGATTTGTTTCGCATCGAATCGATCGTGAAACGACGTCATTTGCGTGGTAAAGAACCTGAAGTGTTGGTCCGTTGGCAAGGTTGGCCCGAAAAGTACGACCGTTGGATCCCCGCGAGTGACGTGCAGAAAGCATGAGTTTACCGGACAAGGATTCGTTTTTTGTAATTTGTCCAAGCAACGTGAAACGACGCGATCCAAAGGACCCCAACTTTCCCTGGGATTTTGAAGTCCCGCTCGTCCAACCGTTGAATTTCAAAGATCATCAAGCTTGGCAAGTGGGGGCCGTGTCGGTGATTCTTCCACCTTTTTTGAATTACATTTCATCCAATTATTACACCAATAAAGTGGTGTTTGTCTATTGCGACGTGATTCGAGAAGATGTGTGGGTGGGTGGTAATCCGACAGGATTGTTGGCTGTCGTCGAAATAACGGGTGATGTACAACGTCATTCGACTATGGTGGAACCGGAGCATCCCATGTTCCATGGACTTCGCGTAGCGTATATAGACAAGATCGTCATTCAGTTACGAGACGAACAGGGTAAACCTCTTCAAGTGGACAGTCATTCGGCCGTGAGCGTCACGCTTCACTTCAAACGTCGTCGCAACATCATGGGAGAACGGTATTTGGTACTCCCCAGCAACACGTCGACCGCGACGTATTTGGACAATTCAGCCAACACGTACACGGTCGAATTACCAGGAAGACTGAACTACGAACCGGATCATTGGGAAGCGGCCATCACTCACATTTCGTTTCCTCCTCCGAAAAAAAGCAAGATAGGTGAATTGACAGGAGACCGCAAAGTAGGGTTAGCGATCATTGACGCTAAGACTGGACGATCCGAAATCAAGTACATGATGACGTTGGCTAAAAAAATATACCCCAACCCACTCGAATTGATCAATGAACTGACGGACAAACTGCGAAAAATGTTGCATTATTCTGTCACGGGTCTTCAACAAGGAAGTTCTGTGACGTCACATCACAACACCCTGGATTTTGATCAAATGCTTTACACACCGTCCACCAAGACAGAAAAAAAAGTGGGGACGTTGTCCTTGACCCTTTCTCCGGGGTTCTACACTCTCAGCGAAGTGGTTCAATTTTGTACTGAATTGACTCCAAACAACTACTCAGACATCCCGTTGGTGGAATTCAAATTGAACTTTGTGAAAACGTTCACCACGGTGGACTCGGTCCACGTGGAAATAACCCTACGATCGTTGGAACACCTCCGTGGAGTGGAAAGTGGTCTTCCTTTCAATTATTTTCGACCGAATTTTAAAAGCAGTTCGGTTTTTTTGAGACTGGGGTTCACTGAAGGGTCGGATCCTTTTTCCAGTTCTGGTTGGTCGTACGACGCAGCAAAACGTCACGGATTCAAGACGATCCAATGTCAAAACAAAATCGATATCGGAAAATGGATCGATGTCAATGTAGAAATGACAAAAGATGGTTTTACCAGAATCAATACGACTCATATTCCTGGACCAGTAGAATATTATTATTCACCGGTGTTGTCCAAAGAAATAGTCGACACTTTGATTATGAAAACACATGCTATTCAGATGGTACCTCCCAACGAGAAGTATTACATCTTCAAACATTCTGGTAGTGCCCCCGTGTGCAAAACAGATGCCGCGGCTCCCAGTGGTCATAAGAATCTGATGCCGTACAGTTGTTATTATGAAAGTCCCACAGCATTACACTTTGACGACTTTGTGGCGACCGAATTGTACGTGTACTCGGACATTGTGAATTATTCCATGGTGGGAAACATCAATGCTCCGTTGATGGCGATAATCCCAACGACTACAGAAGCCGCTGGAGTGACGAGCAGTGATCGTCGTATCCACAATTTCAAAAATCCTATGTACATGCCGCTCCGTCTTGCATCGTTTCGAGAAATTAGCATTTACATTCGCAACCGACGTTCACAGGACATGTTTGATGGTGGGTTGGTGGTCGTGGTCCTACACATTCGTCCCAGGAGTAACGAGCTATAAAATCTCGACGACCTGACCGAAGGAGAATCATTTGTGATCACGATGGGAGCGTTTGGAGCTATGATGCGTGGGGTTCGAAATAAAGTGGTCACGGTAGTGACGGAACCAGAAAAAAACAATCAGGAAGTGAGACATGGTAGTGGTGGTGATGGGAATAGGGGTGGAGAACCGGTTCCAAAAGAAACTATCGAGCAAGCCCGCCGACTTTATTCAGGAGTGACACCATCGACTATAAAAAGGGAAGGGAGTACCCAGTCTAGACAACCCATAAAAAGGAGAAGGACAGCGGTCAAGAGAAGAAGAGGAGGAGGAAGACAACAACAACGAAGACGTCCACCCCCCAGACGACCACGTTTAGACATTTTTGACGATTTCGACGACGACCGTTCACCTACTGACGACCATGGCCAAGCGTAGTGGGTCTTCTCTCCCAGGTGTCATCCCCGTCAAGAAAGCTTCGGTGGCAGAATTGTTTTCCCCTCTACCCACCGAAACGTCTATTGACGATGGATATTATCAAAAGTATTACCCATCTCAGGCCACGTTTACTCCGTGCCACTTTCTGATCCCAGCTTCGACCGATTTCATTTCGTTGGATGAATGTTATCTGGAATTGGGGATCAAATTCATCGATGAACGTGGAGCAGATCTTACCAAAACCATTTTGGATGTAGGACCGGTCAACAATGTTGGTCATTCTGTCATCAAACGATTCACTTTGAAACTGAATGACACGTCGACAGGAGAACCCACCGATTTGTATCACGTGAAAGCGTACATGCAAAATCTGTTGAACTTTACTCCAGAACAAAAAGACAGTTATTTGGCCATCGAAGGGTGGTACACCGACACCCCTACACGAGCCAAATTCAACAACACCAAAACATGTGCCTCATTGGACACTGCATTGGCTACTGATGCAGCCACTTACAACAAGGGGTACTTGGACCGTAGCAGTTTGTTTTATACAGAGATGGGAAAATCAGCTCAAGCAGGTAAAGAAGCCACGTTCTTGATTCAACCCGTGGTGGACATGATGCAAAGTGGTCGAATGTTGGTTCCCAATGTGACCATCGACATCCAAATCGACTTCAACCCCCCAGAACTTTGTTTGATGATGCCCACTTCTCATACAACCACTTACAAAATCACCAAAGCCATCTTCCACGTGAAACACGTGAAAACCACCCCCAGCACCACCCTGGAAGTCATGGATGCCATGGAGAAAAAACAACTGTCAGCCCGTTATCCTATTCGTACTAGTAAACCTATCACACGTGTGTTACAATCAGGACAAAAGTCGTTTTCGTTCACCGATCTTTTCCAACAATCCGTACCCGACATCTTGTCGATAGCCCTGGTCCGGTCCAGTGCTTTCAATGGGACCAAAAACCTGTCTCCATTCTACTTTGAATTGGACACATTGGAAAGTCTACGTTGGGTGGTGAATGGACTGGAACGTCCTTACACACGTTTGGAAATCAAATCTACTGACAAGTTGGAAGCGTACGAGACATTGTTCACTTCTTCGGGCAATCAACATCGTGGCTTCTCTGCAGGTATAAAAAGAGAAGACTACAAAGATGGATTTGCTGTCATGCGATTCAACTTCACTCCCGATGGAAAAGATGCAAAAAATTACACGTACAAGAAAAACAGAGGTACTTTGGATTTGTTCTTAGAATTCACATCCAACCTGGGTCAGAACATGACTTTGGTTCTCCTTCCTGAATTTGAAAACGAACTGTTGATCGACCATCAGTACGTGGTCACCATGGAGAAGAATTATTAGGAATCATGACGAAAGAAGGACTGGACAGTAACCAATTGATGTGGCTGGTACGTCAAGAACCACGATTACGAGATCAATTTTTAGGAGTGTTTTCAGCCGACACTCTTCCGTCATTGGACCCGACCGTCCGTGACCGACGACCGTGTGCCTTGATCGTCAACACCGACCCTGCCGATCAACCAGGAACGCATTGGGTGGCCATGTATTATGGAAAAGGCGATGAAGATGAGTTTTTTGACAGTTATGGTCAAACACCAGAATCGTACCACCCGTGGTGGACCGACTATTTGTTACCCGGATATTGGTACAACAGCAAAGCGTTGCAAGGAGACAAGACATCCGTGTGTGGACACTATTGTATTTTTTATTTGAAACAAAAAGTTCAAGGCATGTCCATGGACACTGTAGTGAATTATTTTCCCGGACCCAAATCAGTGAACGACCGAAAAGTATGTCATTGGGTGTGTCGTTCACCAAAACTTTTAAAGATGAAAAAAGCCCATCAGTATTGTCAAAGTTCCGTGTGTGGACGTGAAGGATCACGTCGACGGTTGCAATGTTGTTCATTAAAGAAACCTATATAACTAAGTGTGTATGTGTGTCGTGAATTGAAGAAAAAAAAAAATGTTTGACCCACGTCTCAAGACCATGTCGAATATCGTGGTGACCGGACCCAGCAAATCGGGCAAGACGTACTGGGTCACGCGCATGATTCTCGAACGTCGCGAAATGTTTCGGGATCCCGTGGACAAGGTGGTGTTTTGTTACGGAGAATGGCAAAAAGGGTTCGAAACGTTACAACGTGAAGGGGTGACGTTCATCGAGGGACTCCCGGAAGATTTGTACGAACCGTTTGGAGGACGTCCGGGCATGTTGATTTTGGACGATTTGATGGCCGAGAGTTCCAACAACCCCGAAGTGGAAAAATTATTCACGCGCGGTACGCACCATCGTCAATTGACGACCGTCTTGTTGACACAAAATCTGTTCCGTCAAGGACAACGAACCCAAAGTCTGAACGCTCATTACGTGGTGGCCTTTAAAAATCCACGCGACCGAACTCAGATTGGATTCTTGATCCGTCAAGCGTTCCCGAAACAACAAAAATTTGTCGAAGAAGCCTTTAAAGACGCCACGCAACACGAATACGGGTATTTGTTATTCGACTTTGAAACCGACACGCCTGATCAGTTACGACTGCGGACGAACATTTTCCCCACCGATTCTGGTCCTCAAGTGGTCTACGTGAACAAAGAAGAACCATGGCAACTAACGTGAACTATAGTGAAGATTTCTTTTCGGGATTTCGCGATTCGTTGAAATACACGAAATTGTTTCCTGACATAAAAGACTACGATAAGTTCGAGCAAGAGTTTCGCCAATTATTAACGGCAGAAAAGAACAACACTTTGACGCAGAAGGATAAAGAAAAATTGTTCGAGGACCGTGAAGTGTTTCGACACTTGCAAAATGTGGTGGACGATTGGTACGAAGATCACTTCAACCCGATGGTGGAAGATTTTATCAAAAAAAGAAAGTTACCTGCTGACGTCACTTATGGAACCTTTTTGAACGAATTTCGTCGATTCTTGAGTTTGGAAAACAAATCGGAAGAAGGAACGTTGACGTCTGACGAAATGGAAGAACATCAAAATTTACAGACGAAGTACAACGATCTTTTAAATCAATTCGAAAAAGACATTCGACCAAAAATTCCACCTCAACCGACTCCCACCTTGGATTACACCAATCTGTTGATGGACGAATTGCAAAGTTTCATTCAAAAAGTACCATCACCGATCGCACCTCGTACTCCTACGGGACGACAATCACCCGATTTGTTGAGTTCGGCTGCCCTTCAAGCAGGATTGGATTTTTCAAAATCCCCTTCTCCTCGAACGTCTACTCCTATCCCGACAGCAGCAGCAGCAGCAGCAGCATCATCACCAGGCCCACCACCACGAACACCGTCTCCTACACCACGCACATCGACTCCTTCATCACGAATTCAATCGATCAATCAGCGTTACCCGGTTGCACAAAAAGCACCACGTAAAACTATGAGAACACCTTCACCGGCTCGCAGTACTTCACCCGCCAGCAGTCATGGTTCTGCTCGTTCAAGAACTTCTGCTGCTAGCCGTGCTCGCTCTTCTGCAAATTCCTCTAGTGCTTCTTTGGGTAATCGTGCAAACTCTCCAATTCCTTCCGCCCCTGGTAGTTCTAGTTCTGATTCTGTGGCTAGTGCGAGAACTCCTCGTCGTGCCCCTTCTGCTGCACGAAGTGTAGCTTCCAATCGTCGTCGTCGTCAACGTCGTCCTTTGCCCACGAATGTTCGAGATTTGGAAAAGGAAATTCAAGAATTGGAACGTGTGTTGTTCTCACGTCCTGGTCTTCCCCATCGTTCAGTTCAAACACTTCAAATGGAAATCGCTCGACGTGAAGATCGATTGGCCGAATTGAACGCTCAGAACAGTCGACCGGCCAACCGAGTGAATCGTTCGGTTCGACGACGAGGAAGCAGTCAAGAAGTGGCTTCAGCCACCACACGTGAAAATCTCGGTCAAGGAGATCATCGTACCACCACCACGACAAGAACCACCACCACCGTGCGCAAAGGCCGTCGTCCCATCGTGAACCGTGAATCACAAAGTGTCTCGGCACCGCTCTCGTCGAGTTCCGATCAAAGTGGTACGGGAAAAAAGAAGAAAAAAGCCATCAACGCATTGATCGAACATTTGCGCAAGAAATACAAACACCGACGACAAAAATGAAAGGGGTGTGTGAAGACAACATCTACGTGTTTTTCGGGTTCATGATTTTGTCATTCAGTATGGCCATTGGATGGTGTTTCGGTTGTTGGTGTTGCAACAGCTACATTCGCAAAAAACTCGACCGACGCATTGCTCTTCATTTCCAGAGCGAAACCATTCGAGAGTATCGTGAACGATTGCAAAAAGAAATCGACCGACTCAAAAGCGGAACATACGGGTTCGGTGAATCAGAAGAGGTCAAACAGCGAGTTCGAGAGTTGGAAAAAGAATTGAATCAACTGAACGTCGATGAGCAAGGACGAACGATTCGTTTGGTGTACGATCCAACAACATACGATTCTCGACATTTGTATGGTGATCACGATCGGACTGTTGCTGGGACTAGTGTGTAGTGTGTACGGTGTGTGGTGGAGAAAACGTTATCCTGTACGTGTTCATCAAAGATAGATTCTTTCTTTTTCCTCCTCCTCCAGATGTTGACTGTCAAAACCAACGACGACACGATCTCGATTGAAACTTCGGGAGAATTCAAGAAAGCTCAAAAAATTCTCATCGAGTGGGATGTGCAAGACCAAGAAGATGGAGGCATCCGACGTATTCTGGTAGAACGTATCATCAAGAAAAAACCCATTGGTAATGGTGCTGTGTTATTCAAAAGTGAACCAGAACCACCACCACCACCATCATCATCGTTCACTTTTGGAAACCCGTCCAAGACGGGACTCTTTTGAACATCATGTCCGTCTATTGTATGGAAGTTGGTATTTTTATGTTCATCCTGTTCGGATGGTGTCTTCTGTGTTTTGCTTTTGGACTACTCTTTGGTGGTAGTGTTTTCGACATTAAATACGAATGTTGTGTCAAGAAAAAGAAGAAAAGATGTGGTGCCTCGAAAGTTGGATGTTCCCTGTGATCATCTTCTCGTGCGGGATTGTGACTTGGGTGATTGGAGAACTGATCGGTGGATTGGTCGGTGGGTGCATTCGGTGTTGTCAATCTCCCAGTATAAAAGAAGGAACGTCCATCGTTTGAATTTTTTAAACAATGGTATTCGGGATTAATTTTGAAAGTGCGGGACGAGACGCCGCTCGCGGTGCTATTAAAGAAGCAAAACGACAGCTAAATCCTTTAAATTGGATCACGAAGAAGTTGAAGAGTATCAAAAAAAAGAAAAAAGGAAAAGGAATGAGAGGTGGACGAGCACCCATCCCCATTTACGAAGGTAATGGGAAAGGACGTCGAGGTGGACGACGAGCCATTTCCTTTTACCAAGGAAAAGGACGAAGAGGTGGACGACGACGACGACGACGTTCTATGATCTATATAAGGGGGCGTGGTCCTCGAACGTTGTGGTAATCATCATGGCTGGACTGATCCTAGGAGGATTGGCATCGGCATTACTTCCGATGATTATTAAAAAAGTAACAGGAAAAGGAAAACAAGGAGGAGGAAGACGACGACGGTTCATGAGAGGAAGAGGACGTTGGGAAGATTTAATGCAAATGCAACAAATGTATGGTCCTAAAGTCATTCCCACCATCCCAGAAATGTTAGGGAGGGGTCGGAAACGTCGTGGTCGTAGACGTCGTGGTCTTAGGAAAAAAACACTAGTGGTACCGTGAGACTATAAAAAAGGAACAAGACCTCCTAGACAGGAATCACCTCATCATCATGGTTGGACTAGCGGCTGGTATGTTGGCGGGCTCTTTGCTCCCTATTCTTGTCAAACAAGTATCAAAAGGAGTTATGGGAAAAATTGTGAAAAAAAAAGGGAGTGGACGAATGGTTATAAGTAAGACAGGAGGACGACGACGACGTAGACGACGAAGACGAAGACGTCGATTCAGATTATAATACCATGGGGTTTGCGAGTGTAACCAACCTTCTTTTCAAATTGGCTAGAAACCCCAAGTATATTGAAGAACTGGATAAGAAAAGAAAAAAAATATTCACTATAAATGGACGTGGACGACGACGATTGAAACAACGGCGTTTAAGACGACGTAAAACACAACGTGGTCGTGGTGTGGTTGGAGATATTGCGGGGATATTTGCTAAAGCAGCTGTGGAAGCAACATATAGAGAAGGATTGAAAAAAATAAAAAAGTATAAAAGACCTCCTCTCCGTATCAAAATAAAGTAAAGGATAATGTCACGTGGTAGCGGTGCGTGGTGGTGGAAGAAATACGGAAAAGGAAGAAGACAATATGGTGGACGTATCAATTTTGCAAACATTGTTCAACCTTTGTTATCAGCCCTCACTACTAAAGGAACTGAGATGGCTGTTAAAGCAATTATGAAACAACCTAGTAAATCGACTCCCACTGGAAGTGGAAAAAAGAAAAGGAAAACAAGATCCTATAAAGCACGTTCCTTTCATGCCGATAAATCAGTAAGTCGATTTCCGTCACCCTCCACTTTAGGAGTCAATCCTCTTTATTGGACGAGAGGATGAATCGTATGGAACGTCATCGTCGGTATTGGCAGGCTGTGGAACAGGCAACTCCCTATCAACGAAAACGTTTAATTCAATATGCGACACCGAGTCAAATCGACGCTGCTAGTGAAATGGCCTACAACGTCTTACAAGGCAACGTCCCCTTACCCAAAGACTCTCTTCAAAAATTGAAAAAATATAAAAAAGAACTACGTCATATGGGGAATCCAAGAAAGTTATTGTCTGCTCGGAAACGGTGGTTTCAAACAGGAGGTGGAGCCATGACTCAAGCGTTGGTGAAAGGAATCACGGAAGGACTTCGGGCAGGAATTAAAAAAGCAACTCAACCCCTAACCCAACCCCCACAACAAAAACAACAACAACAACAACAACAACAACAACAACAACGGCAACAACGACAACAAGAAATAGATCAATTGGAGAAAGAAATCAAACAGATGGAATCGACATTACCACCATCAAAAAAATAACAGACGACTGACACTATTTAAAGACCATACCGATGTTCCGTTCGTTGTCGTTGGCGTAGTCGTCATGAAATACACCAGAAAGGCGTACTTGACGTTGACGTCCCCGGAAACACAATCGGGGAGCGGTGCTGTCAACATGAAACAAATCGCTTCGGACGTACGTCAAGAAGAAGAAAATTCACCGTACACGCTTCAATTGATTCGTCTCAAAAAAGAAATTGATCAAATCATGAAAGATCCCAACCTTTCTGTGGACACCAAAGTGAAATTGCTCAACGACCGTTTGTCTGTGTACCGAGACATGCTGCTACGAAGTAGATCATCATCAACAAAATCAGCCATAGCAAGATTGCAAGATTCCTTCTCCACCTCTTCCACAATACCATCAGCAACATCAATATCATCAGCCTCCTCCTCAACCATCCCCGTCACACCAGATACTTCCATTCGTCCTGTGTCAATAAGAAGAAGAATTAAAGAAGAGGAATTCCTGACGCCACCCTATACACCTCGATCCACCTCTACACCCAAATCAAGATCACGTGAAGAACTGGAATCTTTGAAAAAAGACCTAGAACAGAAAAGGAGACGTTTGGAACGTTTGAAAGAATCTCTTGAATCCAGTTCACCCGTGTCCAAACGTACAAGATCTAAAGATCAAAAAGGGACTGGACGCAGATGGACTCGAGTTCGTTTTGCTCGTAAATAATTCAACATTTGTTAAAAATTAAATAACGACAACAACAAACATGATTAAACTTCCTTTTCTTCTTTAATGGTGTCTAAGCGTGTTTTTTTCTTATCTGGTTGTTTATTAATTACACATTGACTTTCATGAACTACAAAACAACGACGTTGTGAATCGAAACGATTACGTCGTAACATAAAATCAAAAATCATATGGAAAAAGTTAATCAACACTTGCAACCAAGGTTTCATTGTATCTAATTCGTAGTAGTAGAATGTTCTTGGAGATATTGATCCAACATACGCTCTGCCTCCTGCTGTTCTTTTTGTAGTAGCTGCTGTTCAATTTCTTTTGGTGATTTTTCTTGTACTTCCACTTCTTTGTTTCTTTGCCTTCTTCTTCTTTTCTTTTTGATATCTCCTTCCTGAAGAACTTCTACTTGTGCTGGAGGTTCAGGATTCGCGAACGCCACGATGGGTGTTTGTGGAACAGAATGAATCGTGTCACTGATCTTTTTACACTCGTCACGGTGTTTACGTTTCTGCTGTTTCAATTGATCCAACAACCACGTGGTGTCTTTCAAGTACGTTTGGAGCAATCGATCCAAATACCCAAATGTCAATCGATCCCCCAACTCCACCGACTGGAACATGTCGTACCAATCTTTCACCTTTTTATGGAAGATTCCAAACAGTTCCGAAGCACGGACGTGTTCTTGAAACTCGTCCAAACCAAACAAGTCACCACCAACCACAACGTTACCAATGCTGTCCATCGTGTAAATGAATGAAGTGTTTTGAACCGTTCACATTTTTATCACCCGTCCACTGTGTCCCCATAAGGGTTGTCTTTCAATTTGTCCAATTCGAAACTGTACATCTTGTTCGGTGGTTTCCACATCACTGGTGATGGAAGACGATGACGCGATTTCGAACGACGATGTTCTTCTTCTTCCAATTCGTTGACCGATTCCAACAATTTCAAAATCTTGCTCTGAATCTCCAACATCATGACACGCATATCACGAACAGTCAATTCCACATCCACACTCATGTCAACATCCATCCTTTGCCAACAATGAACACACTCTAATCCGACTTGGCTATATGAATAGGTGTTCCCATAGGCACATAAGGTGGTAAATCACCACGACAACACGAAAAGTTCCACTCATTCCAATCGTCTTCAAGCTTCTTCCAGATCAATGTTCTCGCCGCTCCCTTTGTCACCATTTGACTCAGATCCATGAGAAGGCTAGTAAAGTGCTCCTCCTTTTTCGCACACTCCTTCTTCATCATCATCATCTGAAGATGTTTCGATGTCATGTCCATCAACAGATCGCCCAGCTCCCGTATCGATTCCTCTATCCTTTGGACATCCTCCTGATTCATCGCGAAACCCTTTCTTTTCAACCCAATCACAAAATTGTCGAAACTTCAACTCGTACATCCACAAGGCAGCTTCGTACTGATGGTTCGCCTTGTCGAAATTCGACTTTATCTGCTTGTAATCGTAAAGTGCTTGTTCGTATTCTTTGAACTTGTCTCTGAACTCCTCCATGTTCATGTCGAATTTCACGAAGGCTTCTCTTTCCTTCAAGGCTTCTTTTTCCTTGTGACGTTTGTCTTCTTCCAATTTTTTAGCTGCTCTTTCCAACTGTCTTTTCATTTCATGCTCTTCTTCCACTTCTTTCTGTAATTTCTCCATCAAGTACAACGCAAAATCTTCAATGTCAACAAAATCACCTTGCTTCTTCTTCTTCGGAAACAACAACGCCGGTAACATAAACATTATGATTCTTCTTTTCTCGGTTCCTCCAATTTATTTTCACGATTCCACAACTTCCACATTTCGTCCTGTCCCCTTTCAGAAAGAGGTGTATTCATACACCCTCCAAACTCATCGATCTTGTGACTCCGCCAATGATTCACTTCGAAGTACACACAGTCCAAAAGAAAAATACATCCACATCTTCCCTCCTTCTTCACCGATTGACTTGTCTCCATGCGCTTTTTCATACCCAACAATTGATTCCATTGTCTGCACTTCTCCATGCTCACCGTCGTCTCCCTCAAGGCTCTCTCGTCCCCGCGCTTTATCCCTACCCGCTACCGCTGACTCGTACCCAGTCTCCTCATCGCGGGCGCGACAAAGTTAGTAACACATATTTTTTGCGATCCCATAATGCACTCTGTTCTACCGCTGACCAGTACCTCTTTTTCTTAGGCTCGCCAAACAACGCGGGCGCGGGTAAGTTAGTAACACCAACTAACCCCTTAACTACTAGTATCTGTAAAGAATTTAAAAGATGAAACAATAAATCAAAGTTTGAATGTGTTTCATTCATTAGATACAATAGGTAGCATGGTTATGTAAATATATGAATCGAAATTAAAACTATCAAGGGAATTCAGTCTAATTAAATATTCACAATACCGAAAGCTCAGTTTGTTGAAGCTTTTTAAGAATAAGAGACTGTTGTTAAAGCTAAAAAGCTAAGAGACTCAAAGTTAAAGAAATCTCTATATGATAAAATGAGACGACGTTTCAGAAAACCTAAGTCGACAAGTGAAGAAGCAGCGTGTCTGAGCTCAAGCTAGTATTCCGAAGAATACGAAATGGGCGGTGAAAGTTTAATCACAGCTTCCAAAACAAGTAGTGAACCTGAATTCGGTAAAGCTAGTAATATCGTGTTTAATAACTGCACATTTAGTAATGTTACATTTAATTCTAAATAAGTAAGTATAATAATTAACTAATGTAATAGCAACTCAGTACTTTTTTCTATAGCATGTATGCATAGTTGAAAATTAAAAAAATATTTTGTCTTGCCTTTGTTGCTAGCAGCTTTTGATAAAGCATTAATGAATAAATCATTAGGTCTTTATCAAAAATGAAAAAATGATAAAGCATTAATGTTTTATTCATTAATGCTTTATCGGCCCCGCACTCCCCTGAAAATATTCAAAGCCGCCCCCGACTTCTAGTTTGCTGTATCTTTACCTGGCACTAAAGATACAGTCACATGATCAGATAACAGCATTACATTGGACTACAATCTTATGAATTATTAATGAGTTTGATAACACTGTATAAAACAACTACATTTTCTTCTTATTGCGCCATTTTTCTTACTTTTTTGTTATGATAAAAACCATGATTGAAATGAAATATCAAAATGATGGACCATCGACATCCCATCCACACACAGAGGTTACATGTATGTGGCCTCGGTGTGCATCGAACAGCAGAGTTGATATGCAGGTAAGTACAAGACGAATTTTCATTGTTCTCTATTCATTATAACTACTTACCTTCAAATCCATGCAATGGCAACATATAATTATCCTTTATCCATCCAAATTAACTTTAAAAACTCTCTTTCAGAAAGACAACAACCTTCCAATCCACCATCTTGACGATAACAAATCTTTTGATTGGCTGACAGCTGAACGTCAAAATGTTTCCAAGGTTACGGTGATGTCACAGGAAAACCTCAAAAAGAATCTACAAACATTCTTTTAAAAAAACTTATACTTGGTATAATTTTGTCACCTAGGACCTTGCCTAAAGAAACAAACATGTCGTTTTCACGCAAGAAACAACAAAGCTATACAATCATTGCCAAGCGCATCAGTCCAGAGGCAAGAAGAATATTATTCGGCGTACTTATAATACCCGTGCCGCTACTGTGCTCCTTCATGCAGTTCCGAGCTTGTAACAATACTTGAAAAGTCTGCAAATACAACAAATGGTACTGAGTTATCTTCAAGTCATTTAAGACATCATGATTATATCGAACGCATCCAACAGATCTATTCCAGTGGAGATACAGTTCAACATTTCTCCTTTATGCTGAAAACTTTGACATCTTGTAGTGTACAGTTTACTGCAATAATATGCAGCCAGTTGAGAAAATATAGCACGTTGACATTTGCGGAACAACTTGTTACTAATACACAACAAAGTATCAATATCAAGTAGTTGGAACTATTGAACTGTTCTTGTTCTTATTTGCCTTATGTATGATAAAGAAATAGTTGTCAAGCGTAATTGATCAGTTTAACAGTAATTGAGACACTGTCTGTATCATTTTAACTACTACATTTGTGTAAAATTGATGTTAGAATTTCATTACACTATATCAACAGTTCTGTTGTTTTTCACGTGTGTGCCGTATACCCTAAGGAGACTGCCCCTAGTTTGGCATGTGTAGTGGGTGATTGTGGCGTTTACAGTGTGTCAATGGGGCCATATAAATAAATTGCCTCTAATTTTGGAACCGCCAAATCCACAATCTGACAAAACATTCTCCCTAATTTGAAAACTCCCGTTTTGACTAAATTGTCCTGGTCACTTAGAGTATTACTTTTCTGAAAATTCACTGTAATTGACCAATAACAATAACACAATAGAATTAGCATAAAATAGCGCTTTATAATGAGTAGCACATTTTATGGACGTCTTTCTTTAGTTTTTTTTTTTTTCGCTAAACAAAGTGCACCTCAGGAGTCATAGATTAATCGATTTTCCAAAAGCAGCCCGAGTTCACGCAGTTATGCGTCTAGTTTAAATGAATTTATTCATTCATTAATTCCTTTCTTTGTTTTTTATCTATTAAGTCATTTTTGAGAACATTTGTGAATGAATGAATGAATGAACGCATGAATGAATGAATGATTCATTTCATCCGCTATTAGCTTTACCTAATTTTTATATTATTATTTGTCCAAATGGGGCGATTATTCGGTGAAGGAGCTGGGGGAAAGTGCAAACTCAGTAGTTTTGTATTGTCATCATGTAAACGTGAGCTGAATCGTTTGAATACAGTTTAGCGTCTGTCACAAAAGACTATAAGATTTATTTCAACACGATTGTGAATGACACTCTTTATGGGCAATTTACACGGAGACGTAATTACTATCATTACCAGAACGCTTTGCCGACTTTCTTTGGTATTGCAATCAGTGCAAATAGGTTCCCTGCATGTGACGTCACACCAGCCCCGTCTGGAGTACAAAACAAAATATTTTTGTTCTCTTGAAAGCTGTAATCATTGTTTTGTCCTCCAGGTTGGGCTACGTTCCAACGAACTGCAAGTAATCTTTTGTTTTTTAAATCTGCTCTGATTAAATGACGCCATAATGCCAATTCGCCTATTGGCCATCCTCAGCACCAGATCAACTTGTAAAATAATTTCAACATAATTGATAAAAACTGCTAAATGTTACAAAATTGACCGAGTTTTAAAGCGATCTGTTAAAATATCATATAGAAAAAAGTTGGCATTCCAAAGTCACAAAAATATTTATAGACTCATCTGTAGGCTTAGGTTAGCAATGTTTACAATTAGCAGTATTACTAATTTTAAGTCGGTTTTTGTCAGTGGTTTCGACCGATTATCCATACAAAAAGTAAAAGCGAGAGGAAATACTTGAAAACGTATGTAAGATACTTGAAAACGACTATTTGTATGATCAGTTTAACTTTATATTTGTGATAAAAACCTTAGTCCAGCATTAACTGACAGATTGTCAAATGTGTTGCCTTGGTGGACTAAATTATCAAATATGTGGCACCTGGTGAATTTAATTCAGTAAAGTGAGGTTATTATTACCAACACTTACCCAGATACCCATCCATATTGGTGCAACTGGAATGGTATGAAATGTGTATGGGCGAAAAATGTTTGCTCGATCTGCTATTCCAAACATCACCAGCAGACAACCCAGAGTAGTTTGAGCGACGGCAGAGTATCGGATATGCTTGACACCTACACCCATTGTAGAGAAATGTAAAATCGTTGAATAGTTTACTTTTATAACACCTTTAGTGTTGTTTTCGACAATTTTACAGCATATATCGAATTACCAATATCCTGAAGTACGTTAATTACGTCATCACTTATAAAAGACTATACTGGTTCAATAATATGTGAGTGAAACACATTCCGCTTTCTCGCTCATTGAAAATTGTAGTACCGCATAATGTTTGTATATTCAGGGAAATGCATATATATGAGCCGTGACGACTTAAAATGGGTATTAACATTTAGAAAAGTGTTCTACTTTATTCTATATCAAAAGAGAAATGCTACATGAACAGCATCGCGTATAATTGTGGAGCATCAAAGGGGTCTTAAGTTCGTGTAACACCAATTTAAAGTTGTCGTGACTCAATTGATGTGTAAACTGTTTCGTTAGTGATCTATTACACAAAACATTATTATTATTGCAAAAAAAAATGGTCAATGAAAATTAACGAAAAGAAATAAGTAACGATTTTTACAAATAAGAAATTAGCCAAACCGCCTATTTTTAAAATAAATTTAAAAAAAAATTGTTTTGTGATTTTGGGGTGTGGGAGGGGTGGGGGATTATAGTGCCCCCCATGGCTGTTATTGTTCCGCCGCCCCTGTATTTAGGTATAAAAACATCATCAACTGGTAACTTCGCAATGCATCTGAAGCAAATAAGAGAGAAAGCTTTGTATGCTTTATTTAGTATCTCGAGAAAAATTCATTTAAAGAAAGTTCAATCATCACTCGCCAGTAAATTTTTTGACACCTATATTTCGCCAATTTTAACATATGATAGTAAAATATAGACCTTATACCCAAATAAGTCTTTCGAAAATTGGGATAAAAATGGTTACATAGAAATTTCATTTACGTTTCTATAGGTATTATTGGGGGGTCAATAATAAGTCTTCATATATTGCCTGCAGAGCTGAATTAGGTCGATTTGATTTGAAAGCTGTAATCGACAAACTAAGTATAAAGTACTCATCTAATAACAGAACCAGAAGATAGTCTTGCAAATCAATGCTTACTATTATCTGATGGCTTATCGAAAAGAAACAAATGTAGTTATATTTTCAATCTTCAGAAAACGGTTAATTATTATGATCCTAATCAGATCATATCAATGAATCACATTTTTTAAAAGTCAACAATCTTTGAACTCGAATCATAAACAATATATACAAAATATTTCAAATTAGTGAAGGATCTTTTATACAACTCTCCAAAGTTATCTTTTTACGGAAAATTTAAAGAACATAATGAACATGAGAACTATCTTGATATCTTAAATCATTTTGAAGCAAGACAATACTTTACCAAATTCCGAATCAATAATCATAAATTGGCAATAGAAACACGAAGATACTCGATCAATAACTAAATGGAAACAGAATAACACATGATTCTCAATTGTTCAACATCTTCTAAACTTCGCATTCATCTACAAGCTAAAATCAGTGAACAAAATAGATTTCTCAATTGATAAGCTCGATCGTCTAGATCTAATGAAATCTGATGATGACGAAGTCATATTTCATTTTACTTGTCAAAATATATATGGAAATGCTTTCTCGTACGGAAAGAGAAATTACCCGACATATTGGAATTCCATTCTATATGGCATTCCCTATGTCATGTATCAAAAAAACATATATTCTCTTATTAAATCACTTTAAATAACTTTTCAATGTTAAACAAAATTTGTTTTTCCATTGATATGATTAGAATCAGCGTTGAATTAACTGACATCATTAAAAAAATGATTAATTTAGATTAGCTAGAATGATTTCATAATAATGATTATAATTTTTATACAGTCTGTTATGTATTTATGCGGGTATAAATCTCAAATATATATTCTTATCAGATCATTGTTACGGTTCAATTCATATATCAAAACATTAACTAACTAGTGATGACATTTTAGATAAATTATTACTTTTAGATAAATATTAAAAATTGTAAGCTTTAGCAATACCTGTAAATTTAGAGGTCATGCCAATAAAGCACGCTCTACTGCACCGTATTTTTACTGCGACGTTTGGATTGTACTGTTTTGTTGGCTGCGTTTGTTACTACTATAGGAGCTTTTGTTTTGTTGCTAAAATCGATGTAATATGTAGTTCTTATACAGCGTATTTCACACAATGTCTCAATTCGTTTTACAATTAATTTATTTACATGTAGTATGTACGCTTAATTTGTATTACGCTTAATTGTATACATTTTCATTTTATTTTATTTAGTGTATTATATTTTAATACCTTTATTTATTGCCCTTTTTATTACCATTTGTTTATTACCCTATTTATTACCCTTTTTGATCCCTGATCCCAACTATAATTATTAATCCCACTGGTATTTTCCCCTTATTTTCTATGTTTTGAATGATGCACAGTAAAGGCACAAAGTTTACAACCACTTTTAGATGAAAGAATGACACAGGCACTAGAGAATAGTATTTTTTTCTCACTGGCAGTGATGAATTTTGTTTTAAACTACATAATTACACAGTTGTTTTATATTCAGTTTCGTCTCGTTCGTATTTTTTTCCTGGCTTCCGTTTTTAGGGTAGATGGATATAAAATTGTCATCACTCAGAGATAGCATCTCCTTAGGGAGCTTTGGGTGCATGCTCCCCCGAAGAAATATTTCAAATTGAGAACCTTAAAAGTGCAATTTGTAGTATTTTGGACTATAAATAAGTTTAGTTTTTGGGTAAATGTCACCAAGGGATGACATTTCTTTAGGGGGGTTTGGGGGCATGCTCCCCCGAGAAAATTTTTCTAATTTACAAGTTTAAAAGTACAATTTGTAGCATTTTGGATTTTAAATAAGTTCAGTTTTGGGGGGTAGACAGATATAAAATTGGCAATCACCAAGAGGTGGTATTTCTTTAGGGAGGTTTGGAGGCATGTTTGTCCGAGAAAATCCTTTTAAATATTAACCTCAATAAAAGAATTTGCATCATTTTGGACGAAAAATGTTCTGTACTGTACTGAATTTTTTTCCGCCGAAAAATTATCAAATTTAGTTATTTTTGACGTACGATTTACAGTTTTAGTATGAGGGAACTGATTTTGCTATTTTGTTCATGCCCCTTCCCCTCAATAGCACATAAATACTTTTAATGACCTCCCAAAACTGTAGCCAACTTTTCTCGATGTCCCTCCCCCGTCCCCCCTCCGCCCATCAAAAAAATCTCAAAGGTAAACGTTCTTTAACATCATTTATGAAGATTCTCACGGTTAGTGAAATTTTTAGCATTTTGCATTCCAGTGCAACAGCAACATGAAATATTAAGCAGAATCCCATATCTCAATCGAAAATCGTATCGCGCGCTGATTGGCTATCGAGAAGATGAATTTAGCGTGGAATTCAACGTTACGCTTTTCATTTCACACCCAGAAAAAAAAGTTTCGAATTAGATATGGGATTCAAGAAAAATTCGATTCCTGACTCGTGAATTCCACATGTTTTTCTCGTGAAATTCAATGTGCAATTCCCAACTTATAGATTTGCATCACTACATATCCTTCAAATTGTAACTGTTTCATTTAGCATTACCTTGATCGTGAAGTCTGCTTGAACTTTCTAGTTTTTCTATCGATAGGAGGGAATTATTGAGAATGAAAGAAAGCCCTGAAAGCTGCTCAGATATAAATGTCAACCGACTCAACTTTGGTTCAGGCAAACCTGTTGTATGCATTTTCTTTTACATACCTTCTATGATTTTTCTTTTTTTCCCATCATAAAAAAAATATTCATCTCAGTTATCAACTATTAGTATTATAGCCAGTATACCAGCAGTCAAAACTTCGATACACATGAATTACGTCATTCTACAGGAGACTCAATTTATGTCCAACTCCACTTCCGGTTAGAATGCATCTGGGATATGTTGCCTATCATTCTATGCTTGAATACACACACCAGTAACAGCCAGCAAAATTTACTTGAAGCAACAATGAACTTTTATATTTCAGCCAGTAACAGCAGTGACAAAACGTAAATGATCCCAGTATCCCCAAATTTTATACCTGATCCTCAATCCCAACGCTTTGATCCCCGAGCCCATGCTTTTGATCCCTATCCCGGCCCAATCAAAATTTAGGGGACTGATCCCTGATCCCATATACCATGTTACGAGCCTGATATATATATAATAACCAATCAGT